>CAJHQP010001433.1:0-115629 GCA_905132765.1 Moricandia arvensis | reverse complement strand
ACAGAGGTGTTCTCGAAAACCGGCATTCCTAATCAAAAGAGCCTTAAGGAAATTTGTACACATCTGATACGTTTGAAAAGACCCTGTTGCGACAGATGAACTGGTTAGCCCTAATCAAGAATAAAAATTTCAAAAAAAAAATTTGAACTCAAATGGAACTGCAAAGCTAAGTGGGTTGTCTGTGTGTTTCATTCACTTCCAAACAGTTGAACTGTGCTTGGCGGGTTAAGCCAGCCCATGCAATAGTGCAACTCAAGGGCGACTAACAAAAGTTATCCCCTCCCAAAAAACATAGTTAATATCCAATGGCCCACATATCATATCTGTATGAGACTGTTGTTATAGAGTTTATTTCCTCTTAAGAGGCTGAATAAAGTTTCTCTAAGAGCATATCATCAAATCCTTACAGCTACACATAATACTTAATGAAAAGACTTAGTTTGTTTCAGTAGTACAAGAGCTTCACTAAACATCTCAACTGTTTGCTTCCAATCACTCACATAGACCACACTTCCCTAAGAAGCTCATATCTTACATTTGCTACCACTTCATCTATTGCTCATCTTTCTGCTTCACCTTCTCAATGTGTCCCCAACTTAGTGATAAATACACTTTGTCAATAACAAATGTAAGAGGAGAATTCAGCTCATCGAGCTCCTCGTCGCTCGTGTATCCTTTCCTTTGTATCACAGACGCGTTACTCGCCATTCTAGAGACATCTCCTCCTACTTCTGCATTTTCTCTGCTACATTGATTGATGATGGAGGAATGTATGTAACAGGAGAAGCGGCATAAAGGGAAGGTAACTTCCTGACAACTTCTGCTCTGAAATGCTCTGATGAGAAACAAACAAACACACAAAGGTTTATAGTGAGTGCAAAGAAGAGCACAGAGTAAGAATAAGGATTTGGATTTTGTTTACCACGGTGTTAGGTCTCTAGGACAGCTCCAGGGACATGATCAGGACAGAACTCATCAGGTGTGAAGTTGCAGAGTATTCTTTTGATCAGTGGAAGACTAATCGATGGACACACACCTATGAATCAACCAAAGAAACAAACTCATTAGCTTGATCAAGAACTTGAGAGTGAAAGTGATATCAAAACAAGAACCTCTTCTCTGACGGACAAGTCCATAAGCATGTCTTTAGGAAGCATAAGTAGATCGCTAAGTTCGTTTAACAAACTGAAGTATTTCTCATCTTCTCTACAGAATCTTTAGTGTTCATGTCAAACATTTCAGCAAGGCATCTACACCAGTTGCCAATCTACAAGTGAGAGATTATAAATTGTAACATTCAAGAAACATTCTCATCAATGTGAAGTGAATGATATGCTTCATGTTTCTTGACGTTGTACCGCGTTTTTTAAGCTGGCACGATCCAAAGCTTAAGTGTCCACAGGGATAGTAGAACTTTGGAATCTATAATAGGGTCAGAGACGATCAGTGGGAATCTGGTGTTCTGAAATTCCCCCCCCCGGCGTAAAAAGGATTTATAGCGTTGAACATGGCTACATCTACTCTAGCTATACACTTCTCCATTACCTGTTTAAAGACATGACAAAAATTAGATTACAATAGGCTAGTTTATGTTACTTTCTTGGACTTTAAAAAATGTAGAACATGAGTACCATTTTAGCCAAGATAGGTAAGCAACCACACTCATGTCCTTCTCCTCGCATAGGACAAAGACGTAAAAGGTGCAACTTTGAAAGCATTTTGCCATAGCCTAATTGAAAAGCTTCCCTGCTCTTGATCTCCCATTAGATTTCTCATTCGTTTTACCGCCATACCGGCTGAGGATTGTGCATTATGCAGGATGTGAAAACCGAAAGAAAGAGAGGACAGGAAACATAGTGAGATATGCCTCTGGAAACATGATACAGAGATCTTTTATGTCTCAAAATTTCAAGGAATGATACGTTCACTGCAGCAACAGTGATTCAACTATTCTAGAGAACAACCAAAACTCACTATTCTCTAATGTCTGCAGTAAAGGTATTCACTCCATTTTGATCAGAGGTTCTGCGTGAATGCGCATGTGAAGTGACTCTCTCTCAGAGCAATTATGTATTGATAACCAGAACGGCAATGCTGAACCAAGATAAAAACTGCGATAAATCAAGATCGAGTAGTAGACACGATGCGTGTTAAGTTGTGCTTTGTGTTACCTAGAAACATCATTTCCGACAAGATTTAGCAGCTAAAATGAGACCAGAGACTGTGTTTCTAGCGACAGTTTTATTCGCTTTCCTTGACTCACAATGCTGCACAAGCATGGATGGTAGAGTCTGTGAAACTCTTTCTAGCAGGAGTGTGAATGCTATCGTGAGCTGAGGTATAGTGTTCTGGTACATACTGAATAGAGCGAATCTCCCTAGAGCTGCAACTTCTCTAGCTCATCTTCAGTTTCTCAATTCTCTTGTCTCCAAATGCTCAACCCTTTTGTTTCATGCTTCATCAATCCATCACTAGCCTCCTTCTCACTTCCACTACTATATGCTATTATTATCTGAAGCATGCTTCTGAGAACTCTCCTACCACAAACAGATCAGCTCTCTTATCGTCGTCATCATGACATCAACATCTATTCCACGAGCAAGCCATTCACACTCTCTTGTTATCTCTGAGAGTTCACTAGATCGACGAGACTCTGATGACTCACTGAAGACTCATTCACGAGCAATCATCAGATTTGCTTAGAGATAGTTGTAACACTGACTGCTTCAGAGAGCGCTAGATTCTTCTCTAGCTCCAAAGGGCTTGTTGTTTTATCTTGCCTGAAGGTCTTTTGCACCGTTCATCTTCTGTGTCTTTGATCTCTTCTCCCCTTCTTTGTAGACCGATTCAACTGCTACATTACTGGCTGTTCTTCCCTTCATCATATCACCAAACTCTCTTCACTTCTCTCTCGCTGCAGAAATGCAGCAGTTACTTAACAACTTGCAAGTTAGAGTCTGAAGTGAAGCAGAGAAAAATGACAAAACACTCAGTTGCGTATATTCCCAAGGCAAATTAGGATATAAAAAGGAAAAACGACATATGGCACATGAAAAGGATTTATATAATAATACTAAAAAGGCAAGCAATCAAATAGATTCTCACAAGTTCCTAGTTGTTTATAGAAATGAGTGGCATTCACTTGTATCTAGTGAATGATTTTTGAGTCATATAGATTTAGATAACCCTTCAAAGAAGTATAATCATGTTTCAGATTCAGAGAGAACAAGAGAGAATGTATAATATTAATATCGAAACACAGAGGAAACATAAAAGAAAATGGATTTTTTCTGAGACTCACAGAAGAAGAAGAACACAAAAAAAGGAGAACAAGAAACAAACTACTTCATTGGGGATCACCAGTTTTGCCTCAAAAGAGCTGTCTTTATCTAGAAACCAACTTTCTCTATTTTTATCTGAGCTCGCGGGTGCATATGAGTACGTGATTTAAATGAGAGGCATTTAATAACATTACGGACGTGAGATCGTGTGAATGATGCTGACGCCGTCCGGTACATGTTAACCGGGAAGCTTTGTCGGTGGTTCAAGTGGTTTACGAAGTTGCCGTACACATTGTACTCGTTTACTTATACTATTGGTCGAAGCAATTGATGACTGTATTGTCCCTTTCACTTTCGTCATTTCAGATTTTATTTGCCTTCCACTTCCTCCTAAACAGTGATTGTGATTTAGATTCAGATTTTATAGATATATTCTTACATTTAGAAGAAAAAAATGCTGAAAAATCAATGTTTCTTTGGAGCACAAGTCAGGAGAGTTTGACAAACGATGCATAGATAGATCTAGAACACAGAAATAATCAATATATATAATACAGACAGAAAAACTTATGCTTGATAAAAAGGCAAAGTTCCAACACTCATATTTATTAGAGTTTTTGTCACAATATAACGCCTCAAAACAAATGACAAATTAATTATTTTGGTTTTCAAAGACTCTCTACTTCTTTATTTTATTTCTCTTTTTCATTTTTAAACTCTCACCCAAACCCACCCAGTGAACTCTAAACAATTAAGTCTATATTAGATTAAGCCAAGATATAAGTATATTACGTCATTTTGTTAACTTGCTTAACTAATCAATAGACTTAGCGATTTGAGAGCTGTGGGTGGGCAGTGTTAGTTAGTGAGGTTTAAAATTGAAAAAAATAAAATAAAAATTAATTTTTTGAAAATAAAAAAAGGTTAGATTTGTCATTTTTGTTCTGAGAGTTATTTTTGTGACAAAACTTTTTTAGAATTATCTTAGGGTATTTCTCTTGATTAAACGATAAAAATCACTTTAAATGAGTAGAATACGGACATATGCAAATGATTGAGTTTTGGAACTAGATGCAAACAATTTAAAATAAATATCATCATCAAATGCAGCTTGCAATAGCAATAATAATTAGTGGATACGATTACTTGTTCTCGGCTTGTACTCGCTACTGATTCGTACTTAGTTCTTAAAGTCGAGTACTCATTTTGTGCAAGTCGAGATCAAGTCGTTTATTTCAATTACTTGCAGTACAAGACAAGTATCAAGTACTAAAACAAAACAGACTACTTGGCGTTGTTGGCTTGTTATCGTGATTTATTACCTGATTTACTACCCGTTTTAGTTGTAGACAAAATATCTCTAAATTAGAATCAATTATTTATTTATACGATAAACAGATTAAAATGATATATTATAAAAATATTTTAGAGTTTTTATTTTATTTTATATATGTCATATATTAGCTCTTAAAACATATGAAAAGTAAAGAAATATTTTTTATTAAAAAATTGTTTAGCTTAAAATTATACTTACTAAATTTTTTAAACTCATATGCACGTTTAAATAGATAAATATTAAATAACTATCGATAATTTTATAAACTAATTACGAAATAGCAAATAGTGAAACATGATAAGTACTTGCAAGTATTTGCAAGTATATTAAATTTTAGTAAGTACTTGAAAGTGCCAAGTACTTATTTTTAGTAACCAAATACAAGTCTAAAATTTCATTACTCGAACAAGTCAAACCAAGTACCAAGTACGCCAAAAATGGCAAGTACTTGGCTTGTGCCCACCCTAATAAGTATAGCATTCTTCATAAGCACTAACAAATATTCATAAAAATTAATGCAACCTTTTCGGTTGAGCCATTTGGTCAAATCATGAAAATGTGGCAGGGTATGCTTGAAAATGAAATTAACATGATTCTACCATGTTACATCCTACAAATTGCTTATATGCTTACCTGCAAGCTAGACTTTTTTAGATATGGTCATGAACATTCTTGAGGCTTCCATAACCACAGAACTAAGGTTAGAACTTTCCATAACAAGAACTAGTATAGTGTATTCTTAAAGTCACCAAGGTTAACACTGAAGTGAATCTAGATAAAATTAATGTATATGGTCATAAGACAAGGGACTAAAAAGGGACTAGTATAGATAAAATTAATGTACATGGTCATAAGACAAGGGAATAACAGTAAACCAGACCATAACCAAATGAAGCATACAATGTCACTACTAAGCACTTTCTCCAGTAATATAGCCCTCAAAAGTCATGGTGACATAAGCTATAGACTCATGAATCTCTAGAGTCTAGACAAAGCCGGCAAATTGAAAGGAAATCAAATTTGAGAAGTTATAAGTAAAGGATTATAAAGGGTCATCAAAATATAGGAGAGGCTTACAGAGGATTATAAAGGAGATTGCTAATGCAATGACTTATCTTCACTTGGCCTTTCCTAAGATGATTATACATAGAGACATGAAGCAGTGTATTACACTTGCTCTTACATACTGTGAGCAGAGAGATGAACACAGAATGAAAATGATCCAAGAAGCTAAAGAACTTAAGCAGATTGAGCGAATAGAACAATAACTATAGGCTAACACCTAAAGCCAGAGATGCTGGAAGATGGGTCAAGTATAGTCAAGTGGACATGGAAATTCAGATTCAAGATTGAGATAATGCAAAGAGTAAGTTTCTGTTAGAGATCTCTCAAGCCAATCATTTCCTTCTGAATTTTGCAACTCGGAAGGATAATTTGGCATGAAATAAACATACGGAAACTTCACGGAAAGTTATAAACACTAGGGACACAAAAGTTGGAAACAGAGTACTTAAGCGTTACAACCAGAGTTATGTAACAGATAAAGTGATCTCGGGTCATTTTCGGGTTTCTCTAAGACAATTTATTTTATGCATGTATGAATTTAAAACTTGACCTTTACAGTCCAAGAACAGAGAGGATCTCTAAAATGATGTTTGAATCCTCTTGAGTTCTTTAGCAACTTTGATCATCTTTGACCTGTTCAGCTATCTTTGCACAGCATCTCAGAGCAAGTGAAATACATGCTTGACCACTTGTCATGTCTTTCTCCGTCTCTTTCACTTCATGAAGCATCCTAATAGTTTGAGGAAGTTGATCTGGCTGCTCATCCGAACAGACGTACATTTATCTACAAGGTACCTCCTGATCATGTAAGTTCTGTTTTAATGATTCCGGTACCACCAAGGGTGAAGCCCCTTGAAGACGAAAAAAACAGCTAGAGTCGAAGTTATTGGTGGCTTTACGGATCTGTCCGAGAAAAGGTGCGTAGAGTAGAGGGATGTTCCAAAGATGATGGAAGTGGCAAAAGAACTAAAAAAGGATTGAGAGATGGACATAGAACAAACATTGTAAACTTTACCGGTCACATTTGTAATAAATAGAAAATGTGGGCTAAATTAAAATATCTTTGTAGTTCGTAAGAAGAACTAAATAAAACTAGTTCCTTTGCAAAGTCAAAACCGACCCAAAGTCCCCATTTTCTATAAGAAATTTTTTAGTAATTTCCCTTTTTAGTGTTGGTTTTGTGGTTTTGTTGGTGAATAAATCATATTCGTTTAGTAAGTGAAATATTAAATGTTGATTGTTAGTAGATTTTTTTGATTTTTGTTTTGTATAATCACATATGAGAGTATTTACAATTTGGTCGGTAATTCTCTTTTTTGTAGCAAAAAAAATTCATTTCTTTTGAAATTTCAAATCAGCTGAGTAAAGAAAATGGAGTCCAATAATATTTTTTTTTCTGTTGACCAAAAAATAATAAAATAAATAAATTAGGTAAAATTGTGATGACATCATTTAAAGTAAACATGGGTGAGAGTTTGTTACACAATCATTCCTTCTTCCACAAGTCTCCTTCTCCAAACTCTCCCGCTCTCTCTCTCTCTCTCGTTCATCTCTGCAACACATTCTTGCGCGAAGGACTGTCTGAAGCTTTCCTCCCTCTCTTTTCATGGAGAATTACAAAGATCAACGTACAGATCCTCCCGAAGGTACGTGATCAGAAACTTGTCGTTCTATTGAGTTTAGTTAAACTCTCACGTATCTCCACTCGTTTAGGGTTTGGATTAGGAAAAACTAGTTTCTTGATTCTCTTTTACTAGAGTAGCAACGATTGTGATCTTGTTCGCTAGACATTGAGATGGTAATCTCAACTTTTCGATTAGGGAAAGTTAGGTTCAGATTCCTCTTTTAGTAATTGTACAACAATGGTGATCTTTTTTCGATTACTCAGGAAATACATCGATTATCGCATTAACGAAGAAGTCGATGGCTGAGAAGTCTCCTCTTCCTTGTTCCAGAAACAGCGGTGCTGATGGAGGCAGAGATGCCCTATCTTTAATAAATCCTGATCGATGAAGAAACCGACGAGTTTCCTTTTCCGGCGGTTGACAATGAGAACATAGATGATGCTTTGTCTCTAAAGATAGATGAAGAAACAGAGGTTTTTCTCTTGTGGCTTAATAACGCTTCTCCAATGGATTATGGCATGAGATGAAGAAAGAGACGAGTTTCACACTTCTCAAAATGGATGATGTTCACAAAGGTACATTGCGACAATAATAACCTCAATAATTTAGGCTTTCTGTGATCTTGTTTCTCTTACTCTTGTGATGCAGATGATCCACACAAGTCAATGCAACAGTTCAGCTATAGCAGTGATACTGAAAATGCAGCGAAGTCTCTTCCTTTTTTAGAGGCCGGTGATAATGATATGAAAGCTGGAGAATGGGACAACTTCCCCACGGATGATAACAAACAAGAGTTGGAGAAGGTGCCCACAGATGATGAATTTTTTACAATACAATACTTGGAGAAGTTCATCAAGGATAATAAATTGTAGAACAACTACCTGAATACAACTTAATTTCAACATATTCTCTGACCACCTCACAACCCGGACAAGTCAAAAAAAAAGTCTAGAGAAACCACAGATGCTGATGTTCTTACAGCTGGAGAATGGGACAAGTTTCCCACGGATGATGATGTTCTTACAAAACAAGAGTTGGAGAAGGTGCCCACAGATGATGATGTTTTCACAGCACAAGACTCAGATAATCTTGGAGAACAGCTACCTGAATACAACTTTCCAGCATATTCTCTGACCATTTCACAACTTGGAGAAGTCAAAGAAAAGTCTAGAGAAACCACAAATGTTGATGTTCTTACAGCTGGAGAATGGGACAAGTTACATACGGGTGATGATGTTCTTACAGAACAAGAGTTGGAGAAGATCCCCACAGATGACGATATGTTTACAGACAAAGAGTTGGAGAAGTTCATCAAGGACAGTCTCGGAGAATAGCTACCTGAATATAACTTTCCAAACATATTCTCCGACCAGTTCTCACCTTTGGGAGTCAAAGAAAATTCTAGGGAAACCTTTGTTGTTGCAAAAGATTCTACGAGCAGTTCACACCTTAGGGAAGTTAAAGAAAAGTCTAGAGAAACCTGTGTTCATGTGATGTACCTACAAACTCTAGAATCAGGAAGGTGCTGAGAGATATGCTACTATGATCATAGGGTGTTTGCATGCGTATGTGGAAGAACTTTTGAAGCTCAAGCAATCTCACTACCACCAGAAAACTTCATCTTGATGGTTGAGCCTAACATGATTGAGGCTCCGCGGAATTGTAGTTTGGGGACAAAAGAGAAGTAGAAGATATGTTCCAGCACTTCCAACAAACTCCTATTCTTTTTACTCGTTCAAATCCAGAAAGACGTATTGGAGTATCTTGAAGCTGAAGAATGGAGAAGCTTATCATCTCAGATTATGATGCATCCACCGTAAGCAAAACATCTCTCTTCCTTTTGTTTATCTCTAATAATTTCCTTTTCCATAGGAAATGCATAGATTGGAGATTGTTTAGAGTCGACATAATAATGATGGTGATGTTTCAGTGTCTCTTGACCTTAGAAGGGTAAGGAATATGAATTAATGTATTTTGAGTATTAATGATGGTGATGTTTCAGTGTTTCAGTCGTCTCCACTTGTTCTGAGACAACTGATTAGAGTAGAATTGTACACCGGCTGTGATTGGTCACGAGTCAAAACTAGAATTCAGCGATAAATTTGATGATGAATACATAGATGAGTGGTCTTTAACGTCTGATGAAATCGCTACAAGTCAGCGGTAGAGTTCAATGATAGCTGATGATATCACAGATCAAGAAATTGAGAAATAATTCAAAGAGGTTCTTGAATAATTGCTAATTAAACATTGTGTACAGCACCCATGTTCGGCTGGTGATAAAGAACAAAAAGTTCTCCTACCAGTTCACACCCTAGGGAAGTCAAAGTCTCACCAAAGTAACATAATCAACTCGCTATTATGTAATTTCATGACGCACAGACTGAAAAATCGTCCAAAGATGATCCCTTAGTAGATATATAATTTGCAGCCATAGATCTAGAAGAAAGAGAGGCGCTCAAAGATATTCTAGTATTGATCATAGAGCATTCTCTTGCCCATGTGAAAACAAGTTCGATGCTCAGAGTAATCTAACCACACACCGAAAAAAATTGTACAAGCTTTAAACTTCCCACATGGGACAGAGGAAAAGAGGGAAGAGAAGTGTTGCACATGATATAAAATTAGTGACCGGTTTGTCAACAACTCCAATTCATGGCTTAACTTGAGTTAAGCAAAATCTTGAAAATCTTATTGGAAAACATCTTGAGATGAGGAATTTTAAAGATTTTGCTGAAGAATGAACTTGCTAAATCGTTTCAGCTTATGGTGCCTCCCTAGTGAACCAGAAATTATTATTGTGTCTAATTCTTGTTTCATAGCCTATACTAACTCATTTCCACATGACTTGCATGAATTAAAAAGAATATAAAAGTGAGACTTTCTATTTATATGCAGTTGATTCGTTGAAATTAGCTAGAGGAAAAAATTAGACAATCTAGTTGATGTACTGAATACATATATCACTTTTCTAAAGTCCTAGATGCAAATAAGACCATCACAGCTTCTGGTAACTGTAAGACATCTTTTATTGGATTTGGAGATATAATTGACTTTGTGAATGAACAATGTGATTCCATAGTTCTTAGACAATGCTAAGTTTGATTCATGGTGAATGTCACCGCTAGAAGGATATTTTGATCTTGTGACTGCACTCTGGCTAGATGTATTGATCCAAAGGATTTTGATTTGATTGTCGAGTTCTATTGCTTAGATTCGGATTTAATTCTTACAATCGGTTTACCAGATTGAATCTTACATGCGATTTTATCTAAGCCTCTCTATTTCTTTTCTTTCATTCATTAGACATTGTGTTTGTCTTTTTTCCCTAACATATTTTTATATGTAGTTTACATATTTTTAATCGCATTTTTCATTTTTCATATTGCAAATTTTTACATGTTTTGGATGTCAGACTACAATTAGGTGTTGTGTTAAAAAACTACAATTACGTGTGCATTACAGAAAACGTAACTTTTTACCCTTTTTGCTTTCTTTGTCATCTGAGAATTGATCTTAAACAACCAAAAGTACAAGAGTTCATTACACCAAGCATTCCATCATGTACTATGATGAAATGATCACCACAACAAGACTAACATAATTCTTAAAGAAACTCGTAATGCTCCGACCGCCCCTACCAGTGAGTCACCCATCCCTCTATCGGGTTTGTGGGCCCTACCCCTGTCCGATGGTCGGTGCTGTTAACCGGGAGGCTCGAAAGTCATGATATACTGTTCCTGCAATCACCACATGACATTTTTCCGTGCTTTGGCCTCACTCACACGTATCGTGAATCACTTCCCGATAGGTCACCCATCCTTTCACTACTCCAGCCCAAGCACGCTTAACTCTGTAGTTCTAAACGGATGTGTGACGGAAAAGGTAAGTCAACTTTTGTGACATAAGTAGTCAAATCAATTCTCTTAAGCCTTTTCACATATCACAACTCGGGATGTTACAATTCACCCCCTCTCAAAGAACGCAACGCCCTTGTTGCGCCCCACGATAGGTCACAAGACGCCTCTCGGGTCAGAACGAGACGGCTAATCAGCTCTGATACTACTTGTAATGCCCCAACCGCCTCTACCGGTGAGTCACCCATCCCTCTATCGGCTCGTGGCCCCACCCCTGTCCGACGGTCGGTGCGTTAATTTTTCCAGGCTCTAAATCATTGTTTACTGTCCCTGCAATCACACCCGACCTTTCCCCGTGTTTTGGCCTCACTCACACGGTATCGCGAATCACTTCCCGATAGGTCACCCATCCTTTCACTACTCCAGCATAAGCACGCTTAACTCTGGAGTTCTTAAACGGAGGTGTGACGGAAAAGGTAAGTCAACTTTGGTGACATAGGTAGCCAAATCAATTCTCTTAAACCTTTTCACATATCACAACTCGGGATGTTACAGAAACTTCGCCAGTTTGGAGGAACCATACAATACGCGCGAGTGAAAAAATCTAGTATTAAAACCAAACCCTAAGCCTTAACATTAAAAACACACAATCTTCACAAAGCATCGCGTTCCACAAAGTAGTGTTCTTAGTTCCGCTAAAGAAGCTGAGTGAAGTAAACCATCATGTAAACTTCATTAGAAGCGAAAAACTAGCATCAATTAAGCGACTTCGAAGAGAGCCAAAACGGGCAAACGACCTATTTTCACACCAGAAGTATCGTATAGTAACAGTTCCACACATCTTTCGTGCTCGTCCTAATTGCACATATTCTAAGTATATGAACCTATTCACCCCTAGTTCAAAGATCGAAACCCAAAACCACACAGAGACGAAGGTTTAGCTTGCGGATTTATACTGGTTTAGAATTTAAACCAATGTTAAACCAGTTACACCGATCAACCAGTTGGTATCGAACTAAATTAAGACCCGACCCAACATGATATTCAAATAATACTTGACTAACTCTTGTAGATGTTGTCATTTTTTTGGATATCAGGTCGGGTCGGATTTTAATTTAATTTTTACCAACTGGTTTCATATAGGTAACTTTAGTTTGATACTTCGTTTAGATTCAATCCAGCTAAATTTTCGTATGTGTGTTTTGGGTTTCGATCATTGAAAATGGGGGTAAATATGTTCATATACTTTAAATGTGTGCCAATTAAGTCATATACTTAAAATATGTGCAATTAGACGAGCATGAAGATTGTGGGAACTGTTACTATACGTACTTTCTGGTGTGAGAAATAGGTCGTTTACCCGAGCCAAACATAACTAGCTCAACCCATTGCTTGACTGAAACCAATATAAAACTTCAATACCCCTGAGAGCAAAGAGAAGCCACTTACCTTTTTTTGTAAAAGAGAGAAACCCCTTACCTGAACCAGAACTTTCCAAAGGAGGCATAACTGCGTCGCAAAGAACCTCTTCAACCACTATAGAATAGACCATTGAAGACAATGACCGGAGACATACACCAAAATGTCAAGAGTAAGGCTCTTAAACTGACATAGCGGGGAATGAAAACATGAACCAAGAGCACCAACGAGACAAGACTAAGACCACGAGACCAATACTTGAACAAAAACCTGTCGCTACCATAGAAGAACAGATAAACTTTTACCCTTTTCTATTGCTGTGTAAATTAGCCAAAAAGAATTTAAACAATTTTCCATTTTTAAAATTATTAGATTGAGTTTGATTATTGATCGTCTTTCGTGGAATTTGAACATTTTCCCAAATTAAAATGATAATATCTAAACTATAAAGGAAATGTACAAAAAGAGAATAGCCTTAGTTTTTCACAAAAATTACAATCTTTTGCCACTGGATTATACACAGTCGTTTTATTTAAAAATAAAAGCCTAAATTTTGGCTCCCTAAAATTAAACTAAACCATTCCATTTGCGTTTAAATCAATTATTCTTCTTTCCTTCTAAACCATCACTAAAATTATAAGACCAGCTCTTACCTATACTAATTAAACCAGCTTTCTTCGTCTAGGTTTATCTGTGTGTAAAACCAATACCAAATTCTCTGAACCATTCCATTTCAGTAACCAATTAATTATTTCATTTGCTGTAAACCATAACTAAAATATTAGACTAGCTCTTACCTAGAGTAATTACACCTGCTTTCTTCATCTCGGTTACATGTGTGTAAAACGACTCTTGGTTTTGTATCATGGTCAATGGAGGCGAAAACAGAAATATATTTTATTCCCTATAAATTCGTGAGAAAATATATTATACTTCCACATAATCATAAACATAATCCCTATATATTAATCCTGGAGCATTACAACTTATAAGTGTAGTCACATGTCATCACCAGAATGACTTTTATAATCCTTAGAAAAAGTTGGTCCATCTAAATATAGATTATACTTTTATTAAATTAACATTCGTATTGATTAGTAGTGCATAAAATGATACTTTACATTCTTTCCTTAAATAAAGCTATAAAATTACCTAATATGATTAACATATATGTGATAATTAATGTTTTGAATAATAAAGATTTGATAATATTTTTTGATCCTTCATCATTTTGTTTAATCTTGTTATTAAAAATATTAAATAATCATATTAACCATGCAATAAAAAATCTAGATTTTTTTTCTATATATATTATAGTTTGATTTTTTTCAAAACGACTATAAATTACTAAAACAGTAAAGTTCTTACAATGAAAAATTTTCTTGAACAATGTTTTTATTTTTGAAGGTTATAACATTTAAGTGTGACCACGTGTTATTATATATTTTAAGAATGATTCTCAGATTTCTTAAAAAGTAAATTTGTATATCTAAATATAAATTATTTTTTATTAAAAACTATCAAATGATTAGTAATGCATAAAAAATTATTCTTCATTCTTTCTTAGCTACGAAAATTATCTAATATAATTAACATATATATGAAATTAATTATTTAATAATAATATTTGATAATAGTTTTGTATCCTCCATCACTTTTAATTTATATTATTAAAAGACTAAAATAATCACATTAATTATATAATATAAGAATTTAGATTTTTTTCGTATATATTATATTTTGAATTTTTAAAAACAATTATAAATTTATAAAACTATTAAAAGTCTTACAGTGAAAATTTGTGAGCAATGGCTTTACCTTTTTTGTTAAAAAATATAATGATCAAAAAATCATACATACTATATAAATATGAAGTATCATTAATATATATTCATATTATATATATACTGTATTTTTTTTAAATTAAAAATATATATCAAATAAAAATACATACATGTTAATTTTTAAATTTCATTGAAAATGTATTACGATCTGGAGATTTTAATTTTGAAATTCACATTAATTATTAAAATGTTATTAACTACTAAAACTATAAAAGTTTTCTCACTGTGTTTAATGGTTTAAAATTTTCGTTACAACAAATATACAAATGTTGATAAAATCATATGAATAGGAATTAAGAAGTTTCAATTAAATATTTATATTAAAAGATATTATATATCTATGTCAATATCATTAAATTTAACTATGTATCATATAATATAAATAAATGATTTCTTTGATTTATGTTCTTACTGCAGTTTAGTTATATACATAATATTTATTTTCTTATCATTTATTTAATACATTTATTATTTCATAATACATAATGAACAAAATATAAATAATAAGGTGTAAAATGATTTATATAAATAATGTTCCTCCCACATAATGTGCGGATCTCTGTTGATGTATTACAGTCGAAATCTTTTCTCAATCAATCGAAGCTCATGCATTTCACTTGCGCGAAATTAAAACAAAGATAAAAGATGTGAGTTAATAGAAAACGATATCGTAAGCACAAATATCCCTATATATTAATCCTGAAGCATTACAGCTTTAAAGTGTAGCCATGTGTCATCACCAAAATAATTTTAGAATCTTTAGGAAAAAGTTGGTCCATCTAAATATAAATTATAATTTTATTAAATTAACATTCATATTGATTAGTAGTGCATAAAAGGATACTTTACATTTTTCCTTAAATAAAAGCTACAGACATACCTAATATGATTAATATATATGTGACAATTAATGTTTTGAATAATAAAGATTTGATAATATTTTTGTATCTTTCATCATTTTGTTAAATTTATGTTATTAAAAATATTAACAATCATATTAACCATGTAATAAAAAATCTAGATTTTTTTTAATATGTTATATTTTGAATTTTTCAAAACGACTATAAATAGTAAAACAGTTAAAATCCTTAAAATGAAAATTTTCCGGAACAATGGAAATATGGAAAAAGATACAAAATAACTAATGCATAATTTCAAAACTATTAGTATTTTTTCCATAATTAATGTTTTGTTATAAGAAGATACAATGATCATAAACATAATATGAATATAAAGTTTTATTAATAGATATTAAGATTAAATAGATATACATATATACTTAATATTGTTTAAATTAAAATATATATCATATAAAATACATATATGTTAATTATATACTTAGATGACCATTACAACATATTTCGATAGCCACATATCATTACAACATATTTCGATAGTCACATATCATTACAACATATTAATATACGATTTGAGTAACAATTTATGCATCTTCCATAATTTTCTTCAACTTGTATATTCTTAAAAGAAATTAAAAATCACATAAATATATAATAAAAAAATAGATTTTTACTTATATGCTATATTTGAGTTTGTTTAATATAAATACTAAGACTACTAAAAATCTACGTTGAAATTTTTTGATCAATGGTTAAGTTTTTTATTGTAATAAGATACAAATGATCATAACATCATATAAATATTAAATCTCATTTAAAATATATTCAAATTATATATATATATATATATATACATTTATTTTTTCCAATATTGTTTAAATTAATATATATATATATATATATCATATATAAAAATACATAAAATGTTAATTTCAAAATTTACATTGAGTTGGAAGTCTCGGTTAATAATATTCATATTAGTAAAAATAATATTTTTTACATTAAATATAAAAATGCTAATAAAATCATATGAGTACCAAGCTTTAATAAATAAATATTCATATTAAATATGATTATATATCTATGTCAATATCATTTAATTTTAATTATATACTATATAAAGTATATAAATGATTTATTTTGATTTTTAATTAACAAAAAGTATTGTAACTAAAAAGAGAGATTATATTTATTTATGTTCTACTCGAATTTAATATATACGTAATAGTTACTCGCTCCTCAATTATTCAATATATTTATTACTCCCTCCGGTTTTTTTTATATTTGACTTTTTAGAGAAATTTTTTTTCCAAATTATTTGACGTTTTCAATTTTCTATGTAAAATTCAATAGTAATTAATATTACTAAACTAATTAATATTAGATGACTAATATTATGCTCATATTTTGTTATTTATTAAATTGTGGTTAGGTAAATAATTAATGATGTTTTTGTTTAGAAAATGAAACAAAATAAATGTTTCTTAAATCTATGTGGCATTGATCCATAGAACGTCAAATATAAAAAACGGAGGGAGTATTGTATAATATGTAAATTAACACAAATAAATATTAATATCTTTAAATAATTTGTATACGCAAGCATGAATCTCAAATGTGAGATGTTAATTATAACATTCAGATGATATCATTGAATCTCAATGCTAATTAAATAGGGTTAAAAAATATCATCAAACTTGACCTTATGATCAACCTTAGTATTGACGGTCCATGATTATACGTTTGAAAACTTATGACGATGGTGGACGATCAAAGTTAATATTTATGATTAATAATATAAAAAATTTCACTCGCGCATGCGCGCGGGTAATCACCTAGTTTATAGTTTATTTCCTAAACGAATTTACAATCAATAAATAACCTATTTCTAAGGAATCCAAGCAAGTATAAACGGCCATGAGTAATATTCAAATTCTTTCCTAAACTATCTTACGTTCAATTGAAACACCATCCTATATTTACTCGCTTGCCAACTACCTTAAATATATTGTAAAAAAAATATTCTTTTCAAATGGCAAGATATCATAACTAACCAAACCTTTTCTATTTTTTCTCATTATAAGAACAAACGGTCATAGCTTTTCGATGAGAAAACAAAGAGATTGCTTTAGTTGGACCATTTTAGCCCCGATATTTTAAACAAATTATCATTAGATCAAAACAAATACGGATCCAACTTAAATTTGTAATCCTACCATAAGTTGGGTTAGATTTTTTAAAAGTGAAGCCTATAAGAACTTATGAATTAACTCATTTTTTTTCTTTTCTTAAAAAAAATTGTGTTATCAATTACACGTTTAAAAAAAAATCGATGACTAATAGACAAATTATGTTACATTAATAGTTTGGATTCTAATTTTTTTGTAAGCAATTGCATTATAGATCTAGCCATTTGATTACTTATTTATAAAAATTATTAAGGTTTTGTGTAATATATTTCTTAATCTTATATTGTGTTTTACATCAATATTTTAAAATATATATGTAAAAATAGGATAAATCTACATAGTTACAATTTTGTATTGCTATGTTACGTTACTAGATCAAAACAAATTATCATTAGATCAAAACAAATACAGTCCAACAATAAACGAATGAAAAAAATGTTTTTTAACAAAATACTATACTAACATAAATGAAAACGTTAAATGAAACCATAATATTATTTGTTTTTAAATGTTTATCTATATAACGAAAACATATTTCCGCGCGGCGCGCGCGGATCAATCCTAGTATTCTATTAATTGAGCAGTAGCAGACATATTCTAAATTATACATGTGAAAATCTTGATAAAAGACAGAAATAATCACATACCAGTTGTCCTCCGAATCAAATGACTGATACTTCCTTAACAGATATCTAATTCTTATATATTTATAATTTATATATGTAGAGACAAGCTTATACAATATATTTACACATTCATAGTCTACTGTTTACAACTCCATTTTCACCTGGTTTGGGTGCAAATTAGATGAACCAATCATCAAACCGTTGTGCGTCATTGCCATGATCTTGATCCTCTTCTCTCCCCAAACCGGCTGGTTCAAGCCATCGAAAGGCCATTGTTGCGGTGGTGGTTGTTGCAGTTGCCGGTGGTGATATGACTGTTCTGTCTCCATCACTTGATGAGGCCAAGCAAGCTGCATTGCTGTGCTGTTGAAGCTCCCATCCATAAAGAACCGTTCTGCCAAAAAGAAGCCAAACCAGGAAAAGATATCATCTCAGGGATCATTCATTCATTTCATTCATAGAGATCATTGATCTAGTCAAAGAAGTCAACTATTGTTGCTGTGATATTAATATTATCCTACAAGAAAAAATGCTTAATGAGAGGGACCCCTGGCTATTTATTGGTATGTACAAGCTGTAATAAGAAAGAGGTAAACATTTATGAACTTTGAAACAACAAGTTCTTTGGAAGAGACCCACAAACATTAATGAGGGATAAAATAAATTTTTAAAATCATCAAATCAAAGCTTAGCAATATACACATCCGACATAAGTCACAGAAGATACAGAAAGGTTTACAGAACAAAGGTGGCCCAAGTTTTGACACACTATGCTGTTTGCGTGTACTGTAAATTTGCAGAGTGTGTGTGGGTGTGTGTTGTGTATTACTTTCCCTGAGTTCCCTTCACAAGACTAGACGTTGATCTTCCTACGCCTTTGTTCTAAAATGGTCTAAATTAATGTTTGTAACAATAAATACCCCCAAATGTTTTCTCCTTTGTGATAAGAACTAGAAAGAAGTATAGTTCCTATAGTTTACTCAAATGAGAAACACCTGCCACGGTTTTTTTATAAGTATGGTGTGAGTTTAGGAAATACTTACTTCTGAAGCCAATATGGTGTCGAGATTGAAGTCGACTCTGGGTTTACCGAAGCAAGTCTCATTGATAGCATCTGTGGAAAACAAGTTCAACTTTGATAAACTGTAACACACGATTTATTTTATTTCCAAACTGTTTTGAGTTGACCTTTTGGCTGTGTCTTTAAGACTATTGTACAATATATATATAGGTACAAAGAACAAAACTGGACCACGGAAAGTCTTACCTCCACTTGACGTTGTAAAGACTGACATGGTTAATGATTTCATCTAGCACCAACGCAGTGCTTGAATCTGCAGGTCAAAGACTTTCTAGTGAGCTAGGATTCATATTAGATACATTTGGTTTACCTCTTTGTTAAGACACCAAGATTCTAAAAAGAAACAACAAGAGGATGACCCTTTGATCTAAAGCTAAACACAAAATGGTATCACCAATCACAATCACAATCACAATCAAACTTTATCACTTTCAAAAGTAATTCAGTACTCTAGTGGTTCATGAGACAATCAATCAAGTACTCACACAGCTCACCAATAAAAACCAAAAAAATCTCCATGTCATCTCACCAATAATAGCTGCTAACTTCTAACATAAGGATGGATTTGATTAAATTAGTTGTCTAGGGGGGGAGTGTCACACTCCATGTTTCCAACTAATTAGGTATGTGGGACTCAGAATCAATATCAATTTCCATTTTGTAAAGGATCATTTGCTTTTAATCGTCCTTGTAAGAGTCATTGTCTTCTTTCCTTGATAGATACCTAACGTGTTTGAGACGATACTACCCCTTCCTCACCTTCCATAGAAAGCTTGCAACTAGATGGACCCCATAACACACTTTGATCTTTCCACCAATCTCTGTCCCCTAAACCCAAAACCTTAATGGCACATTACAGCTAGCATCCCCACTTCCTAAGGTCATTCTCTAATACATGAAGCTCAATGAAACACACTTTGAGAAGAGGAAAAAAGCCATCTCTCACTCACGAATCACGTCCGTGTGACTAGTTAACTTTAACCTTAAAGCTATAACTATGTACCCTTCCACACAGGAGAATAAGAAAGTTAAGATCTTTAAGGCATTACACAGTTACCCAACTGGCCACTTCGGCACACTAGAAACCACTTTTCTTCACTAAAAGGCAATTACAATCCACTTTTTGGTGAGAGAGAATGATTAAGACCCTTAACTAAATCATGAAAAACTATACAATATTATTACTTTTAGGGTGAATCTATGAGGAAATGTGTCACAAATGAAGAGTAATGATTAATTAGCGTATTTGATTATCACGTCAAAATCTGAAGAGAGAGAAATACAAACCTTATCACAGCCTGGGACCAGTTCTTGTAGTAGCTTCATTCTTGCATTAATCTTCTCCCTTCTTGCCTGTAATCAAAAATAGCGATTAATAAAAACTGATTAGATATTAAAAAAAAGGATAAAGATTTGTGAGAGATGCAAAAGTTACTCGTTCTGCTAAGCTATGGCTATCTGTTGCTTGACCACGGCGAGCTCTAACGATGAACATATGGCAGCTTCTCGTTGTCTTCAGAGCTTTTGTTCTTCTTCTTTGAAGAGCCTTTAGCCTAGAAAGTTTAGAGACATGAATCAGTATCTGAAACATACTGTAAAGAAACAACTTTGTGTCTCACTCACTCACCTTCTTGTCGAAATCTTTCCCTCTTTCCACATCGATTGTTCTGCTTCTCCACCGCTGCTTGATCAGAAGTCAACGGCTGAGATGAATCGCGGTCTCAGCAGTTCGTTCTAATGTGTTCGTTAGAAGTACAGAGCTCGTCGTGGTCTCACCGAGACATTCCGTTTAGTTGCTGATCAGAGCAATCACTGAGAAGACGAGTGCTTGCTCCATGAGGACTGAAGTTAGAAGGAAAAAGCCAATGTCTCGAGAGAGTGATGCGTCGCTTGAGAAGAGTGGAGAAGCTCCACGGCTTGTGTAGGCGGAAGCTCAAGCAACGCCGTGAAACCCACCGCCGCCGTTCTCGGGAGGTAGCGTCTCCATTGCCGAAACTCTTCAAGCCCTGTTGCTTCCCGGCAAGGCCCGCCGCCGCCGCCGGATCTAGCTCCAAATCGTCCAGACAAATCCATAAACACAGTCTCAGGGAAGAAACCCTAGAACGAACCTCGAAGGAGAGAGAGAGAAAGTGAGAGTAGATGAAATTAGGTGCATCAATGGAGGTCAAAGAGTCTGAATTGAAATCACTCTCTCTCTCTCTCTCTTTATTACAGAGGTTGCAAGAAGAAGGTATTGTTGTTATGTAATAAGAAAGACCTCTTCTAACTCTGTCTTGTCTGAGAGAAAAGGAGAAAAAGAGAAAAAGCTTTACTCCTCCATTAGCCAATTTTGAGTAGGACGAAAGCAACTGTTAAGCTGTTCTGTTAAATAAACAAGAGAGAGAGAGAAACCTCTTTCGGTTATTGTACGGTACGGTTTTTTCTAATGAATATTAGTTGCGCCTTTTGGGCTTAATCTGCTTATTTTCACTGATTATCTCTAATTTTTTTAATTACATAATTTTATTTTGAGATTTACTCTTTTTTTAAAATAATAACTAGAAATTGTATTTATTGGCCGTACCAGATAACGGCACAAATTTAATCCCATTGGTGGATTTGATTTATTCTACCAGCCTGCTGTCTCTAACCTATACTTACTGAAAAATAAAATCAATAAATGCAGGCATATATTATTATTATCATCACTAGCTAATGCCATTAATGGGGTTATATCAGCTTTCTGACTTTTCACGGAGTCGGTGTGAACAAAAATCCTACGACTGTCAATGGAGTTTTATTGTTTAATCGAAAAGATGATTTCACAAAAATAGAGGAAAATCGTCAAAATACACTCATATTAATATTTTTTAATATTTATCTTAATTATTTTATCTTTATTGTTTTAAAAAAAATACTTATAACTCTAGAATTAAATAATCTATACTTAAGATTTTCAGAGGTGAAATTATGTTTTATGAATGTAAAATTTAGAGGAATTTTCAAAAATACCACTTTAGGGATAAAAAATTTTTAAAATTAATTAGAATCCTAAATTTTAAATTCCTAAACTCTACCTCTACTCTCCTACACCATCCCTTAACTCTAAACCCTAAGTCTTAAATTAATTAACCTAAGGGTTATAAGTGTGTTTTTCCCTCTTAAAAACAAGGGTAAAAAGTGATTAAGGTATTTTGAAAAATAGTACAAAGAAAGTGGTATTTTTGGCAATTTCCCAAAAATTAGGATTATAATTCATTTAAGAGTTTTTACCTCTTAAAAAGAAGATATTTGTGAAAATATCTCTTTAGTGAGATAAAAATGAATAATGATATCAAAAATGTGATAAATATGAAAATTTACCCTTTCTATATATGTGTGTTAATATCATTTAAATTTAATTGGATACCATAAAAATAGGAAAAAATGGTTATTTTGGTTTTATTTATCATAAAATATTCTTAATAAAGGAGTGATTATTTTGAATTATTTGTTCATACCAATTTAAATAACTATATGTATAATAGTTATTTGTTTTCAATTATTCAATATATATATATATATATTTATTTATTTATGATTTAATAATATGTATAAATGCAAAATAAATAATAATGTACATAAAAAGAGGGAAAATTGTCAATAATATCATATTCCTAATATCATTTTTTATGTTTACTTTAATCATTTCTACTTTTATTTTTAAGAGGAAATAGAGATTTATAACTCTAATGTTAAATAATCTAATACTTAAGGTTTAGATTTGAATGATGTGGTAGAGTTTTGTAATGTGAAACTTAAAATTTTAACTAATCTAAGAATCTTTTGTCTCTTAGAAAAAAAAATTTGTGAAATGCCTCAAGGTAAAAATTAATAATGGTACCAATAATGTAGTAAACATAAAAATTCTTCTAAAAGGATGGACAATTCTTTCAAATAGCATTTTTAAGTTTTTGTCACCAAAATAGCTCTCAGGAAAAAAAATCGAAATAGAATTTTATTTTGAATTTTTTCATATTTATTTTTTACTTTTAAAAATTTCAACCTTAAGTATAGATTAGTTAAATCTAAGTGTATAAATGTATATTACACTCTTAATAACATATGTTTTGATCATTTTTAAAAAATATATATATTTTTGTGATAACAACATTTTTGTAGCTATCTTAAGATATTTTTAAAAAAGATTATATACTAAATGTTCGTTCTGCGCAATGCAATACGTAGATCTTAACCTACCTTTAATATATTTGCCTTAATATCATACCATAAAATCTTTAAAACCGATTCCCTCACCATAGTAAAGTCTCAATCAAAGAGGGAAGATACATACAAATCGATTTTGGCATGTCCAGTTTGGCAACGTTACTTACTCTCCCAACGTCCATTGCTTCTTTGAGTTGAGAAATTGATGTGTAGAATTCATAGCCAATTGTTCAACCACCACATTACGTACGTGTGAAATACATATTTATACACATTCACATTATTCACATTAAATCTGTATATATATTATGTATATATGAAAGATATGATGTCAAACCGAATATGAAATATCCTGGCTAAAGTCTTTATCAATAAGCAAAGTTAGTCGGCGATTGATCAGGAAGTTTGAAGTTCATAAAATGTATATTTCACGAAAAAATGATAACTTGATAACACATATATATTATATATATATATATATGCAAAGTTTATGATTATATATCAATATAATGTAAGTTCGTTTTAAGCTAATTGTTATATTTCTTAATACCATACCATAATTAAAAACCTTTAACATATCACGTTGAGATTGTGATTAATTTAAAATGATGGATGTGGGCCTGGATCCGCGTGCTAACCATGTGACCTGGGCCCATTAAGACTCTCTTCGGAGTGGAGTGGTGTGGGGGATTCCAACCCATATGTAAATGGTTTTCCTTTTTGTGTTTTAATGAAAAAAAGCATTCTAATTTTTAATTTTGATATATGGTATGACATTGAAATATTATTCGACAGCTGTTATAAACCTGACATGCATGGGATCCACGTACATTTTCTTTGTCTAAACAAAATGTTCCGGTCAGTGCATGATTTGTTTAATTTGGTTCCTCACCATATTGGGTGGATAACATCTCTTACGAGTTGTTCAAATTTCTGAGCAAATAAGATCATCATGTATTTTATTTTCTTAGCTAACTAGGATTCGGCCCGGCTACGCCCGGGTTTTTTTGTTTAAATTTTAATTTTGATTATATATTCAAAAAATATCTTTATTTGTTTGCTTATGTGAACTGGACTGGTGATATTTGCTTTTATGTGAATTGGATTGTTGTTGGTGTGGTATATTGTCGTTGAGGTGTGAGGTGGTTGTGTGTGGTGAGACATTATTCTCTGTAACAATTGTGGTTTACTCGTGATGTGTTTGTGTGCAACTGGATGATGTACTAAGGTTATGGAGTTTAGTAAATGCTTATGTGTATAGCCGTACAACTTATAAATGTCATGTCTGAAGGGTTTTTATTAGTAACGGCAAGGGTGTATTAACTTTTGGGTTTCTTTTAAAATTGTTGTGACATGCATGCACTGTAATTAAGGTACATATTGAACCTCAACAACAGATATTCTTGTGCCTAGAGTTGTTCTACGCTAAGATCTTTAGTCACATAAAGTGTGGTGTGTTGTCTGATTCTGACCATAAGGAACGATGTGTTTGAGTCTTAGATCAAGTGTGGTGTGCTGTCCTTTTTTGGTGATACTTTCTTTGGTAGTTTCTATCACTTCCCAGCTGTTACTTAACTTTAGTGATTTGATCTCACTGTTTTGTTACTAACTACAAAAAAATGATGAGAAGGAGTTGGAATATTCGCATCTGTAACTGTAAGACGTAGTGGACGTATATGTTTATAAAGAAAGGCGAGATGCACTTTAAAACGGGCAAAATTGACCAGCTTATATTTTCTATTCATGACATTTTTAGAAAGACATGATAAAGAATTTAGGAAGTAGGAGTTACAATATAATGACTCTGGAACAATTAGTCAGTTAACACACTTTAAAGTTGGTAGCAAAACATAGTTTCGTTTAAGAAGACTCAAAGTTATAGTCTAGAAAAGGTTAATGGACACGAATAACGCTTAACGCAATGCGTGACGTCTTCGGCAGAGTGCACACTTTCATCATGACATGAGTAGTGGGCCGCTGCTGTTGGCTAGGAATACCTCTTCACACCTTCAGAAGCTACATTTTGCATAAATGATGTCTTCGTCACAATGAACAGATGCTTGAGGAAAGCAAAAGATAGTCAAATAAGTGAGAAAGAGATAGTTGGAACAGTATAGGATAGGTTCAGACACAACATGGTAAAGTATATGTATATAATTCTTCTTTATCTTGCTGTAGTGCGCATGTGGTGAAGTATGCAATGAGAGAGCTCTAAATGGAAGAGGTCAGGCAGTGCTGCCACACAATGTCTCTAGACACAGTACCTAGACAGCATGGACATAAGGATAACATGTTTAAAATATTATGGTAGGATGAAGATAATTGTTTGCAATGAACTACCATTACAACCCACACTGGGCATTATCCTCATAGGACGCAGCAGTAGCATGTCAACAACGAAGAAGCCAGCATTGGCAGCTTTCGTGAAGCACATTATGAACAATGAATACAAACTTGGCTGATAAATCAGATGAAATAAGGTTACTAAGATTCACAAAAGTTGTGTGAATCTTCTTAAGCACCATTGTAAGTAGGCATGATGATGTGAAGTGAGGTATAATTATCAGCTTTACCACCTGAGGCTCCTGACGTAATACATAGCACTCAGCTCAGCCATTGTCTCGATTCAATATATATTAAAGCACCACATATTTTGTAGGTTTGGCTGGCAGGACAATGTTACTACCAAGGACCCTAAAAGATGACACGTTTAACAAGCATAAACGTAGTTTTCTTCAGAGGTATAGACTGTCTAAACTAAATATAAGTTAGAAATTGTACTCTTGAGGTGGCTTCTGCTGGCGCACACTCGTCGTCAGAAAATAGAGATGCAATGCTAGAGGTGGCGTTAAAGAGAGTGAAAACTGTTATAGCAACGCAGCTAAATCCATGTTGGTGTTAGCGCAAAGCCTGAGTTGATCATACTTTTGAAAACGAAACTTCTCTGCTGAGGATGTCATTGTCGTTCCGTGACGCTCGACAAAGCTCGTGTGTCAGTGAACGTATAGAAGCGGTGTGAATCTAGAGTAGCTTTTACATCAATACACAAGCACGTACATCCCTCTTTCCCTCAAGAGATTTTTGAAAGTATTTAGCCTTTGAGGTTAGATTTTTGGATGCAAGTTAGTATCAGCAATATGAGATTGGCTTCCCAGCACTTGAGCAAAATATGAGAGAACAGCCAGACCAACCACAAGTATCCATTCATATAAATAATTCTTCCACCAAAAACAGAGATTTACCTAGTTGGATTCAGCTCACATCGACCTCCCAAATGCGAGAGAGAAGTTTTCCATCTAAATTCTCTTGTTTTAAAACATGAGAACAGACAACGGAACTTAGAAGAGAGCTATAAATTGATTACGATCATCAGACAAACATGATAGAGCTGAAACAGAGAAGAGGAATGGTGAGTTACCGAGAGACAGTCTATGTATTCTTCAACTCAAGAACATAGTCTTCTTTATCCCATTGTCCTCTAACGAACTTCTCAAAGTACCATTTGCAGGATAAAAATAAAGGATGCAACTTAATGGCTTTGGGGAGATTTATAGAACCAACAAAAGATCTATACTAATAACAGATCAACACCCATGAAGATGTGCTTCTTTAAAGGTCCCAAACTATAGAAAACTAAGAAAATTGTATCCGTGGTTACCTTTGCATGGACTAACAGATCAGTCGCGAGCTTTCAGAACGCAAATGAGCCTTGCTACAACACTCTCCAGACAGCAACCAGCCTTGATGTCAGAGAAATAAATCTGTTGATTGGCCTTTCTGTAAGGTATCTATGACACCGTATGCCATATACTCAATTCAGAGTGCATGAAAAAGGAGGTAAGAGAGGTATTGAATCTCATGCTATTAACACATACGTTTCGCAGGCGTATCATAAGAATGAGAAGCGATACAGAAAGGGTTTACGAAGAGAGAAGATGGTACGAAACCGACACAAAGCGACACTCTTTCATAATTTTGGGTTACTGGATTAAACCTAGATGAGATAATTTGGGCCAGCATATTTCAGATTTTAATCAGTATAACGAAGCCCATTCATTAAGTGAAGTTGAATAAACGATGACAGGTGACATTTTTTCCCCCTATGGAGAAAAAAAAGTCTACTTTATTATATAAGACTTTCGATATTAAGTTTTATTATATTTACTAAGATTAAACTTTGTTCAATGATCAAACTTGAAAGTAAACTAGAGTTGAAAAATACAAAATAAATATGGTTGTGTAAATATGATAACAGTTAAGTAGTTCAGCCATGGTTGTGAAAACATGTAATGTTAACCCAGAAAAGAAAACATTCCATTTAAGTTTCAAAAGAAAAAAAAGAAACGTCCAATTGTTTTTTTGTTCCTTTTTGTTTTTTTTTGTCATCAGAAAACGTCCATTTATTATATATGGTTAACTTGTAGAGTATGCATATATTAGTAGAAACTTTGTTGAAAATCTTAGCATGTTTTTCTGGCAAATAAATCTTACCACGTTATATTCGGATTGTTTTTCTTAAAATAAATATTGTTAACATTAAACCAATGTTTTGAAACCAGAGCAAGCACCGATTCAATACATTTATTGATTAGATCGGTTCAACTAGTCGAACCAAATTTTCTATTTTTTACAATTAAAGATCTAAGATATATATTTACTAAATTAGTTTTAGCCAAAGAAATATTGTTTGTTTTCTTTTATTAACTAGAAAATTATAATAAATATAAATATAGCTATATATACAATAAACAAGAGAATACTTAAAATTAATAAAAACTAAATTATCAGGCGTCCAAGTTAATGTATTTATTTATTATTACAAACCGAAATTTTATATTTTATGAATATAACAAAATAAAATAATATATGATATCCAAAATAATATTTTTAACATTATTTCTAAGAAAATTGAATTAAACAGAAAACCAAATTTTGATTAAGAAATATTAAATTTAACAATTGAAAAATACGTTAATTATAATATATTTTTTTAGAATCGAGTTTAAAAGTTGATCTGAATCACTGTTTTAACGGATTTTCACTCGATTTTATCATTTTTTCTTAAATCTGGGTTTTAAATCGGACTGAACTCGATTTCTTCAACGAGTCTTGTCGCACTAGTTATCCGATTGTCAAAACACTGGATTAAACTGGTTTGAACCGAAAATTTGGTACCGATTATAGTTTTGACAAAATAACCGCTTTAATCCATTCCTAACTAGTTTTTTTTACATAAACTCCATGTTCTAAAAGCGGTCGTCTAGCTGCTAAGCACCACTCATCCGTCCTGAATTATGTCAATTAGTTAAAAAAATTAGATATCCGATTTTAGTCCGTCTAAACCGCCTAAATGACCGGTTAGCCGCCTAAAATGACCGCTTAGCCGCCTAAATGACTGCTTAGCTGCCTAAATGACTCTTAGGTGGCCGCCTAATTATTATTTCTAATATATTTTTTATTTATTTATTTGATCTAAAATATTTTAAATGCAACTTATTTGCATAATTTTGATGAAAATATACTACGTTAAGTTTATATTATTATTTTTGTGTTTTATACAATTTTAAACATGAAAATATATTAATTTTATAAAAAAAGTAAAAATTAACAAGTTATACAATACATTAAACAATATAAAATTTCATCATACATATTTTCTGTTTATCCTCAATTTTTTCGTTAGCCGCTAGATCCTACCGAACAATCTGAAACTAGCACTTAGCGTCATTTTTACACGTGTACGAATTGTTTATTTACTAATATTGTCGTTTGTTCATCCCATTCTACCAAATTAGAAGTTTTTCTTGAGTCTACATTTAGAACTGTATTAGTTAAGTTTGCGCCTGTGATGTCCCCAAGTTTTCTTGAAGAATTTCCATGTATAGCCATCCGACTAGATATTTAGTTACGAGGAAGGGTAAAACTTCGCGTTTGACATCATCTGTGATAATAGTTCTCAAACCAAAAGTCCGGAAAAATCTAATATATTAAAACAGAGTCTTATTTTTTATTTACTTATAAATAGTCTTGGTTTGATCATTACATTTTTTTAATTTTCTATTTATTCTCTTACAATTAACCTAGTTATTATCAAATATATATTATATCTAACCAATTATCTTAATACTTGCAAAATAAGATATCTAAAAAAGATATTCTTAAATATCTTTTCGTAAGATTAGATTTTAATAATATCTTTTAATATCTTTTATTTAAAATGTAAATATACATTTGTTTTTAAATAATAAAGCCATTATTAATATTAACTATATTTAAAATCGAAAAATTATTCATTATTCATTTATATAATAAAAATCTATAATATTTATATATATAATTTATATTCATAATTAAATTATTACACTAAGTAATAAATATAAAGTAACTTAATTCATTAATTAACTATTTATAAGTTATAAAATAACAAATAAATTATATTTATGAATTTTACAACAAACTTCAACTTATTAAACAATATTAAAATACGATATATGAACTAATAAATCATTTCATAAGTTAATATACATATTTAAATTAAAATATTAAAAAGAATTAATATATTTCTCATGTATGAGACGAGTATAATAACAATAGTTAATTTGTATAATAATGTTGATAAAAATAAAATAATAAAATAAAATTTTACGAATATTAAAAATTAAAAATTTGTATTATAATATATGAAGCAGGTTATATAAATTAATTATCTTATTTTCATAAAATTATATTAGTGTAAATTTATTTTTATTATATATACTTCAAATAAATGTTTTAATAAAAATATACACATGTATAAGATTTTTAATTTTGAGTAAATAATTGAATAAAAACTCGCTTTAAAAAGTACGGGTCAAAATCTAACAATAAACATTAATATTAGATCAAAATCTAATAAGAAACATTAAAATGCGGGTGAAAATCTAATAATAAACATTAATATTTGATCAAAATCTAATAAAAAACATTAAAGTGCGGGTCAAGATCCATCTCACATTCATGTATCTATTTTTGATTTATTATGTATCCTCTCGAATATTGATCTATGACGCTTACAATGCGGGTCAAAATGCATCTCACATTCATGTATCTATTTCTAATTTATTATGTATCCTCTCTAATATTGATCCATTACACTTACAACAAAATGATAAATTAGTTTGACTAACTTTTATAAAATAAGAGCATAACATTCATAATATATATCCACCATTCATCTAAATATTCATAAATTAAAATATTTTAAATATGAAAATTTAAGTCAAATTGTATTACATAGTGGCCACCCATAGGTGGATATAGTAGTAGGGTCCAAAATTTTAGGCGTATTTTGCGGATTTTATAAAAAAAATTAAATAAACGAGTTTAAAGAAAAAACAAACCGGACTCCATATAAAGTCATTAGTTAGTCAGTTTAACCGTGGGTCTGAGTCGTGACCCAAAACACTGGATATAACACTTCATTTGTAACATATAAATGTAGATACATAATCAAAATACAAAATGTATTTCATATAATTTGGTTTTGTATCGAAACTAATCGAGTTAAAATCTAGTTTTATGTTAACTTTTGTCTGATGCTTTTCGATTTCCTTGAAAGTTGAATTATTTCTGTTAATGAAAATCATTTAACAAAAAAAAAACTGTTTTTATTTTCTTTTGCTTAAACGAACACAGGAGCCCAAGTGGAAATGACATAATCACAACCAACTGGACCAGGTTCGCTTTGGTAAAAAAAAAACTGTTGATGAAGAAGATATCTATAAAATTCATTTTAAGAAGAAATAGAAACCCTTTAACCAAAAAAAAAAAAATTAAGAAGAAATATCTATAATTGTTATACGGTGCAGGTTTACACGATATGTTATACTAGGGCCAGTCCGCGCTACGCGCGGGACATTTTATATTTATATTATGAACATTTTTATTTTATTTTATTTTTCTGACAAAGGGTTATGACATTTTTGATGATTTGGGTTTTTAAATATATGATTGTTTATTCATATGATATTAGTGTTTGTTTAATTTATTATAAATGTGATGTTGGCGCAAATATATCTAAATATTCTTTCTACATCGGTTTTTCTTTTTTTCTTTTAGCATTGATGTAGTAATTTTAAATGTTTTTAAAATTGTTTACGTGTTAGAACTGATATTTGGATTTTATCATAATTCATTTAACTTTTTGTTTTATTGTCGTGTCTTTATTTTGTTCGGATTAATGGTGTATTACTTTTTTATATCTTTAAATGCAAATTTCTAAATTTGTATCATCATTTCTCTATATCTGTATCTATAAAATTATAATTTCTCTTTGTATCATAATTTCACTTTTTTTGCAATTTATGAAGTGTGGGGTCCAAATTAAAGCAGTACAAAGATCAGAGACCATCTGGTAATTACGGGGAGGTCTGGAGTGTCCATTTGAAAGAGTTGAGGTTAATCTGAGAGGATGTTTTTGTATTCCTAAATCCGGGGTCAAATTCAAAGTTAATAAAAGTTCAGAGACCACGTGTGAAAATAAGTAAAAATCAGCCATTGGAGTTATGAACTTCTCGATCTGAAGATGGCCGCGACGACGACTCCTGACGGCTATTTCGGAGTTTCCACGGAGGATTATGTCGAGGAAGACGGAGTTTGTGGTGGCCGAGAGATCTCGTGGTGGTGCATTGAGACAACATGATCTGAAGGCTGATTGCGGTCGAGCTCGCTTCAATCTTGGCTATGACTCCTCCCAATATAATAAGAAAATGCATTCTACGTATATATCAAAACTCAGCTTATTTTGGAGACACAGAAACAGCCAAGTTAAATAAAATTCATAGTCGAGTAATCGATTTGGAAAAAATGTAACTGAAATATACTTACAAATCACAATCATGCATACTCACAGAGGGCTCTATATCCATAAGTGTGGCACTAACTGTTGTATCTTTGAGATGATGACCACCAACCTTTTAGGGAGCTATAGTAATGAAAAATCAACACCAAAATGTTAGGAAATTATTATGAGTCAAAGATAATTAGATATTTTTTTAAGGTTCACTAAAAAAAGTTATATCCCCTCTTTTATCGTCTTCTTCTTTTCTCTTCTTCTCTGTTTATTCTGTTTCTCATCTCATTTCTTCTGATTCTTATCATTTTCTGTCACAATCCGTTAAGCACAACCATAAGTTTAAGAGATCTCTTTTCATCATCTTTTTGTGTTCTTTATTAAGAGAAATGAACTAATGATTTTGATGGAGGAAGACTTTCATATTTATAAATGCAGGATTCACACAAAGAAATGAATGAATGGATTCATTGAATGTGGGATCGTGTGAAAAGTAGATAATAGGTATTAATGTGAATATTAATGAAGATGCATGAACCAAATTAATTTTCGTAACGGCGTCATATTAAAAAGTCTATCCAGCTTCCAACTGACATTGATCTGAATCGTTCGTCACAGGTGAAACCGTTGGATTTCTATTGATCGTTGACTGAATGGGAATTGTTGCACGATGGCCACTTTCCCTAGGTTCGTATACAGTTTTGTGGAGAAGATCTCGAGATGCATTTGGGTCGTAATAAACACATAAAATACATTAAACTAAAAAATAATAAAACATTGAGTTTTAATTGGCCGTGACACGTGTCGTCCACCACATACTCCGACTTAATGACATGGAATCTGATGTGGATGGTATAAGAGTGAAGGAAACACTCCTTTATAATATTAGATAGTAACGAGTGATGCAGATCGAAACACTTTCACAATCATTGTTCACATGAAAATTTCGTTGGACTCAGCTGATTTTCTCTTCATTGTAGACTGTATAGTCTGTACCTTCAAGAGTTTTTATTTACTTGACTTTGTATTTCCTTTTAAGATTCAAACACTACACTTTCATACATGCATCAACTTTGTACGTAATATTAACATTTCGGCATTAACTTGATCATTTAATTTGCAAAGACATATTCTAGGTTATGTCTATCTCAACCTAAATCTCAAAAATCATAAAACTCGCTTTACATGGAGTTTGGGATACTAACATGAATAATGTAGTGACTGGTGGTGCATATTGAGAGACAAAAAAAAGTAGAGAGAGGTGAGAGAATCTTTTCTCTTTATTTCTCTCCCGTAACTTTCTTCTCCTCCTCGCAGTCTCCTCGTGTTCTCCGTTCTGGTGGCCGGCGGTACCCTAAACCGTCGCCGCCACCCCGCCGGTTCTCTTGCTCCGCCTCTCCTCCTGTCTTCCTATAGATCTCTCGAAGCCTCCTTGCTCAATCTCTCTGGATTTTCGCCGGAAAGCGGTCGGATCTGGCGGATCTAATCTGTCGTTGGGTGTGTACTCGACTTCTCTGGAGGGTGGGCGAGGCTGTCGTTGGTCTTTGGTCTTCAGGAAGCACTTGCTCTGGTCATAGATCTAGTTTTCGGTGGTGGTTGGATCTGGGTTAGGTTCATCCCGGCGTGCTCGCCGGAATTGGAGCGCGTCGCTGCCGCTTCTTCTTTGTGCTCGAGCTGTCTCCGCCTTTCTCCCCCTCTCCTCCAGTTTGGTTGCTCTGCTAGGACTTCCCCATATCGATTCTCGGATTGTGATGTAAAGGCGACTTGAGGCTCTCGCCGGGGACTCCTTCTTCGTCTCTTTTCATGTAGTTTCAAGCATGATGGTGGTTCTCGCCGGCTGTTGATGGGAGCTTTTTGCTCCTCTGTGTTTCTCGGTCTCAGAAGGAGATCGACTGATGTTGTGCTCTGCCTCTTCCTAGTTCTGCAGCCGTTATTCCTTCGAGTCTACTGGTCGTGTAAAAGGGACCGGAGTCGAGTGCTGTGAACCTCCGCTTGCTTTTGCCAGTTCTGCTCCTTCTCTTAATTGCTCGGCTCTCCTCTTTGGTTTAGGATCTACATGGCCTCTTCATGTTGCTCTCTGGATCTTTTTCGGCGTCTGGAGTGGACCCCTACGGGTGATGACCGGACCGGGATGTAGTCAACCCCGCTTCGCTTTTCATCCATTGAGGGTCGCCTTCGGGATAATCTTCGGCGCCTAAGATTATTCTCCCGGCTGATTTGCTCTCTGATTTTGCTCTTGTTTGCAGGTTCCGGCAGCAAGGTAAGTGTAAATCAACTGGGATTGAAATGTCGCTTAGGAAATGGTTGGATAAGCTTTAATCAATCCCACGGGAGATGATTAAACCTTCTTGTCATTTGAGAGTCTTTTTTATCTTTTTTTTAGGAGCTCTATTTGACCCTTGCTTTAGTTAGCTATCCTTAGATTCAATAGGTTTGATCTTTCAACACTATTGTATCTCTTTGTATCATTATTTTCATAATGAAAATTCACATACTTATCAAAAAAAAATTGAGACATATCGGTATGGTTCCCATCTCACACCGGACTCAACATATCTAGTTGCAATGGTAAGTTGTTAACTCATACAACAAATTAACTTATGCAGCATCATATATCTTTATTAGAAGCCAACCCACATAACTATAATTAGCACGTAGATGTAACAACCCACATAATTATATTTACTTTGTTTTATATTAAATGTTATTTTAACATTTTTTTCTTATTACAAAAGAATATCATTTTAGAATTCTAATATAATTTTTAACTTAATATTAATAATTTCATTTATCTTAAATATTATTAGTTGAATATGTGTAATTAATAAAAACTTAAATATATTTTAATTATTTTTTAATATGTGTAGAAAATGTTCAAGTGATATTTTTATAAGACGGGGAAATAGTTTATTGTTTGTATTAGAGTTTTTTTGAGAAATTGTCAAAAATATCACTTTTCTTATACTACATTTCAAAAATATTTTAATCACTTTTACCCTTGTTTTTTAAGAGAAAAAATACACTTAAAACTTTGGGTTAATTAATTTAAGACTTTGAGTTTAAAGTTAAAGGGTGGTGTAAGGTGGGGGTAGGGTTTAGGAATGTAAAATCTAGGATTCTAATTATTTTTTTTTTAAAAAAGTTGTCTCTTAAGAAATGGTATTTTTTAAAATGTCTCTTTAATGATTGTAAAAATGAAAAGTGGTATAACAAAAATGGTAAACTTGAAATTCTCCTTTTTTCCATTTGTAAGCATTTATGTGAGTTGACTGCGGACATAAAACATATTTTCAACTAGTCAATTAAATATATAACTGTAAAGAAAAGTTAACATCATTTGCTATTAATTTGTTGATATAAACTATTATCTCCGTTTCAATTTAGATGTAGTTGTAGAGTAAAATTTTCATTTTAAAATAAGTGTCTTTTTATGATTTTAATGTAAAATTTATTAATATTATATGTTATTTTTTTTATTGATTGAAATGTGGTTGGGTTTATAGATAATGATGTTTTTATTTTAGAATATGTAAAATTATATTTTTTTTTTAATATATGTGTAAAAACCTAGAACGATAAGTAAAATGAAACAGAAGTTGTAGTAGTTAAACGCTTTACCCACAATGCTATGTTTGAAGTATTTGTAGGTGATGGTTTTGGACCACAAAAAAGACTAGAATCCGAGTCAGATTCTTCTTATATTTTTTTTCCAATCCGAGCCAAAACTGCTTTCAGCTAGAAAAAGCAAAATGATGATAAAATGCCCAGTAGTCAATTAGAAGTTAGAACGTATAATGTAAGAACAAGTTTTAAAACTGATAACTAGAAGAAAAAAAATTAGATATTAACGTACGCTGATATCGACCGGAACATACGATGGCCCCACAAGACAAGGACTAAACAATGTAGGCCCATAGGATAAGGACTAAAAATCGACTTGTGATCAAGTTTGGGCCCACATAAAGAAAGATACTCTAGAGGTTCGGGATAATCCCCCTTTCCCGAATGGTGGGTCTCACTGCACGGCTAATGTTGTATTGGCTGTAAATGGGCCGTGAAAACGAGACATCTATATGGGCCCAGCTTATTCATTGGCTGCCAGAGTCCTTTGTGTTTGTACCACAAACGGTACACTGACAGCAATGCTTTGACAGTTTTTAGAAAAAAAGGTTTCTAACACGACACAGTTTATGTTGGGTTTATAAATATAGTCCCAAAACATTTCTATATTTTAAAGTTACAACGTACTAGTATTATTCTACAATAAGAAACTTATGTTAGATACAATGGACTTTACGGTTTTACATCGGATCAGCTTAAATAATTGAACTTGAGAAATACACATCTTATGATTCCCAACATAATGACTCATGACTGCACAGAATGGGTTCGGTATGTTAAACATTAATCCAGCCCAGTATAAGGGCCCGTAATGCGACCCAAATAAGTTAATCGAAGAGGCGGTATTAAACGGCAGCGTTAAAGTGATGAGATTGAGTAAGAAGAATCATATAGTTCTAATTAGGCATGCGGATTTTGTCCAAATCAAATCAGCCGAACTGAAATTTTTGGTTTTAGTTTGGTTTCGGTTTTGAGTTAGGTTTGATTGGGTATAATTTAAAAAGTGATTTGGTGATCGATTTTGGTTTAGTTCAGTTTTTGTTATTTTAAAAAATGAAAAAAACTATTAAAATTAACTGAAAAGAACCGAAATAATTGAACCAAAGTAACCGAAACTAACTGATATATCCTAAATAACCAGAAGTAAACAAAATATATGGTTTTTCAAAAAAGATACCGAATTCTAACTAAAAACAAAAAAATAGCTAGTTTCAAAAACAAAATTAGAAATCGAAATTAACCAAAAAAAACAAACTGAACCAATTGTTTTGGTTCACTTTGGTGGAATTGTGGCCAAACTGAATAAACCGAAGCAAAAAATACCCGAACTAAATTAACCGAATAAATGAACCACATGCCTTAGGTGATGATTGTTTGGATAGATTTTAGTTTTTGGTTTTGGTTTTGGTTTTTAGTTTTTGGTTTCTGGATTTTAGTTTTTGGATTTTGGATTTTGGTTTTTGATTTTGGTGTAGATTTTAGTTTTTTGAAAAACTTGAATGGTAAGTTTAGATTTTGAATTTTCGTTTTTGGTTTTTGTTTTTTAAACTAATAACATAAAATATTATTAAAATGAAAAGTTATTATTTTAAAATGGTAAAAATACAATATTATATCTTCAAAACCCACATAAAATGTTTATACAATTCAATATACTTTAAATATTATAAAACAAAAAATTAATAGCTAGATTTAAAAATAGAAAAAATAAATTACACTAAAAATGTGTAATACTTATAATTATATATAATTAACTTTACTAAAAGTTTATAGTACAATATAGTAGTAAAATATTCCTTCCATTTCAATATATATATATATATATATATGTGTGTTTTTAGAAATTTTACACATATTAAGAAAACATGTTTAACATTTATTATAAACAATTATATTTACTATAAGTCTAGCTAAAATTATTAATAGGTACACTAATACAAAAACAATTACATAAAATTTTGTATTGTCTAACTTTAAAATATTAAATTTATTTATTGATATGTTTTAATTTTATATGATTTATTTTTTAGTTTAATATATTAAAGAAAAAAATGTGGCCATCTCTTCATTATTAGATAAAATATTATTCAACTGTAATAGATTTAGTAAAAATAAAGTTTACTATAAATATTATTTTTTAAAATTTGACAAAAAAATCTTAAAATTATAATCAACAAGGCCCTTAAAATCCTACAAAATTTTATTTTTTTTATTAATATAGATGATTTTGTAGTTTTAGAATTTAAATAATAGATAGAAAAACTGTTGATTCTTAGTAATTTGAAATAGTTACTATTATATCACTAATCTCTTTTTATTTATTAATGATATATCAATACACAGATATGAAAATATTAATATTTCAATAAAAAAACAAAAATAAAATAAATAAAAGTCACGTACCTTGTCTAAGAAACCAAGAAAATGAGTTTTTTGGTTTTTATTGAGAAATAGTTAGTTATTCCAAATCTGGTTTCCCTAAATAATAGGGAATCTATTTTGCAAAAATCTTGATTGGTAAATAAAAGTTTTTAGAAAATCAAAAACCAAAAACTACTTTAGAAACTACAAACAATCATCCTCTTAGTTCTAAAACCCGAATCAAAATAACCCAATAAACAGTAACCACATGCCTTAAATTATCCGAACTAAAATAACCACAAGCCTTAGTTCTAAAACCCGAACCAAAATAACCCAATAAACGATAACCACAGGCCTTAGTTCTAATAGTTCACACATTATGAGTTGGCGAAACACAAGAGTTCTAACTTGCAATGTAGAGATGTAGTTTCAAGCTATCAGAGATCTATTCTACCTTTCCAACTAAAAGATCTTGAGAATTAAGACTAATCACATTTGACTTCGTTAGGACATGGAAAATAACATAAACTGAACCAGATAACATATGTATATAAACAGAAGCAGACGACCCCAACTGAAGCAGCAGTACCAAAAATATTAACAGTTAAGACAGAGAAAAAGATGAATTTTTTTTCTGGAAATGAAAGAGATTCTAGTAGTGTCTCAAAGGTGCCAAGATGAGGAGTTTTTTAATCACCCGATTACATTTAAACACAATCACAAAACACCACAAAAGATTCAGAGCAGAGGTTTTTGGCATCAGTTTTGGTGTTCCCTTCTGATGTTTCAGACAATGGGAGGATACTGCTTGGACTGCAGCTTAACCCTTTTCTTGTACTCAACTACATCCTTCATATTTGTTTCATCAAATTGAATCTCTCATCAATATAAAGCCGCAATCACTTGGTTACTATGTTTCAGAAACAAAGAGAGTTGTACCTGGATGAAGAGATGATAACCATCAGTTTGTGCAGGATCCGCGGGATTAGGCGTGTCAAGTAAATCCTGAATACCGACAAGAATCTGCTTCACTGTGATGGCTGGTCTCCATCCCTATCAACATAACCAATCCAACAGAGAGCTTGAGGAAGGTGAAGATCGATGAGAAAAGCACAGAAAGAAGCAGAGAAAAAGACTTACGGAATCCTCGTTAAGGATAGAGAGACAGACTGTCCCGGATGGATATACATTAGGGTGGAAAAAGCCTTGTGGGAATTTGCATTTGGGAGGCTTGCTCGGATAGTCTTCGCTGAAGTGCATCGTCAATGGAAAGAATCCACCTTCCCAATCAGTCTGTAGTTTCAAAGTAAATTCCTTATGAATATATGGTTCAAGAATCATGATATAAACTACTCTTGTTAACAAAACCATGTTGGAGATATAAAAAAAAAGCCGTATCAGAAGCAACAAACGAAAGATAAGACAGGTCTAGACCAAGGTCTTTAAGCAGTAACAGTGAGAAGAATCCACCTTTGCAATCACTTAGCAATGAACTGAACCTCTTACTAACGATGAACCAGATTGAAAAGCTAAGTAATGTACACAACAGCATACAGTTCAAATTCAAAAAAAACATCTTCAAGAACACATTTTCATTCACCTATTCAAGAACATCACACATAAAGATATACACCTAACTCATTCCACTAAGCATTCAAAAAAAGATAATCTTCCATTGCTATATGCCTAAGCAAAAGACAAATTTGAATAAGAAAAAAAAAACAAACATGAATCACCAATTGGTGAAAGGTTCAAACTTTGAAGACATAAAAGCATCAGAAAATGATAAACAGTTCCCATTAGAAAACCCTAATTTCACCATTAGATGACGCACATGAGCAGAGTTATAAGATAAACTGATAAACGCTAATTTCAAGTTTACTAAAGCTGTTAATACACTTACACCGGCTTTACCAGGAATAGTGCAATGCCACACCATTAGATTCACAGACCCATCAGGCCCAGTCTCCGGCTTCGCCACAAAACCCTAATTTCACAATCAACAAACACAATCAGAGACCCATAAACCATGCCCAAATCATCGAAAATCAAAATTGCAGAAAGATAATACGAACGTGAGGATGATTCTTCCTCCATGACTTCCTCTCCTCAGCCAAACGACCACGAGCGATTCCACTAGCCATCTCTCTTACTCTCTCTCTCTCTAACAATTGATGCTTCTTCTCTCACTCTCTGTCTTTAACTGCTCTCAAATCTAACGCTCTCTCTATCCCTCTATATAACTCGAAGAAGACGAGAGGGATTGGGGGAAGATGAAGATGTGAAGTTACAGATTTGCCCCCTTTGTTAAAGCGTAATCGGAGCATCGTACGGTTCAGATTTCGCGGCAAGTAAATGTCCTTTCGTCCTCTTGCTCCCTTTAATGAATTGACCGTCGATAATTATTTTAAAATAATAATAAAAAGAAGAAAAGGAGTAAAGAAAAAGTCAATGGATAGCGTGAAACCTACGCGAGTATATGAAACCCGATAAAGCTACCAAAAGATTCTCTCTCTTCCCATTTATCACGTGGCCCATAATACCAATTCTGGGCCCATTAAGCTCCCCTTCAATTATTATTTCTCTCCTATTACAGGTGGTGGGTGCAGAATAAAGCATCTCAAAACAATTTGGTTGGTAAAAATAAAGGAACGATATATGATCAAAAGTGATTTATGAAATTAAAATGATAGATAAAATAACCAATTTAAGCTTATTTTCAGAACCATCAAACGATTTTGTGAAAGTAAAATGAACTTTTTGGCTTAAAAGTGATTCTATTCTAACTAATAGTTTGACAATGACCCATTGGCCATATAACATAATGTATTTTGCTATCCCATTGGTTGTATAGAGAGCTAACAATATAATGTTAACGTATATTCCCATGAAGGTTTTATCTGGTGCATATTCTTTCTTGTTCTGCTTAAGACCATATGTGTCGAAACTTGTTAACTACTTTGTCCGCAACCATACTTGTGACTACGAAACGTGAACAAAGAAATAACATAGAGAACTAACTAACTAGAGCCGAGGACATCAAAGCCACACAGATACTGATTTACTAATTTCAAACAAATAGTCTTAATAATGTTAAAAACAAACAAACTCATCATAATCATCAACAAGCAAAAGAGTTATCATTACTTAAATAAGCACAAACTACCATGTCTGGAGAAATTTTCTTTGAGATGGGAAGAGCAAGAGAGTGCAGTTTTACTTTGAGCTCAGAGCATGCAATCAGTTCTTGCAGGAAGCCTCCTGAAGAAATTGAGAGGAACTGATGGTAGCCTGTATCTAAACCTCGGATGTCTCAGAACATAGATTCCAACCAGAAGCGCCACAACCTGAAAAGGAGTCACATAGAGAACAACAGCAGCAATCAAGCAGAACAAGACAAAGAGCGCTGTTGCACGAGGATCACGCCAGCTTAGCAAAGACTGAAGCCTTTCTCCTTGAGTTGCAAGATCACCAACCACTGTCTGAATCCTCCCAGCGATACTCCTCAACCTGTCATACCTCATCCTGACAATATCAGATGGTCGGGAAGTAGGAAAGGTATCAAACTCTTCATCCAGCTCGTCGGGGTGAGCTGAGTCAGCGTGAGAGAGACGTGTGTCCATGTGTGGAGGATGCCTCGGTCTCCAACGGTAGTACCAGATGCCTATAAGGAAGAGGTAGAGGAAGATGGTGGGCAAGATTAACTCAGGATAGACCACAAGGATGATGAACAAGAGATGGATCAAGACTGTTGTGATTGGGTTCTTCCAGTTGCAGATCTGCTCAAACCATTTCCCCACTGCTATTAACCCACTCAAAACTCCCATAATCCTGAAAAAGTTTGCTTTGCTTCTCCTCATACTCCACATGTGAGAACCAACATCAAGCATGTACTCAACTACTTCCTTCCTTAGCGGTGGCTCTGCTCTTGTAAGCCTCATTGACACTATCTGAGTCGCTTGATGCCTCAAGTTATCAAGCTGGCTAACCGTTAAAGGATGGATGTAATGCATCTTTGGTAAGAGAGGAACCGAGTACATGTACATCATGTTGAGCAATGAAGAGCAAGTGAATCTAACAGCCAAATGAATCTCTCCCATCTTCTTGACTCCATTAGGATGCAGCACCAAAAGCGGGTATGAATGTGTGTAGACACGATCAGTTTCTAGAGTAGAGAGACGGATTCTCACCTTTCCAATTCTTGAATCTTTTGCTCCACCGTTCTTCTCACCTCCATGGAGATGACAGTTATCAAAAACTCCAACAGTAACAACAGTGCATGGATCAAAAACCTCCCAAGTGTATTGCTCATTCCATCTCGGTGTAAAGCTGTCGATGATTGTCCGAGTTCGAATCCATTTCTGTCCATACTTCGCCACACAGTACGCATCTGTTGTTCCCCTACCATCTTTAGTCTTCATAGGCATCAGACCAGTCGCGTTAAGTATCCCCAGTTCCAACACACCGATGTTAGGCTTCCACAGTTGCTTAGCCGTTGGTCTAAGATCACTGCTGTAATGTGTAGACTCATCAAGAACGTGATACCCTCCTTCCAAACATATCCTCATGTGAATCCTGCTAGCGAACTTGATCTCCTTCTTCTCACCATCGACCATAATATGCTTCTCGAGGTTAAACCATTTGCTGTTCACAGGCCTGTGATCAAACCTTCTGTCCAAATACTGCAACGGGATCGCACATCTCCCCAAGACTTCATCTTTGTTAGGAGCAACTCTATCTTCCACACTAAGTATCAAAGGCTCCTCAAAAGGCTCAGCTGCTACAAACATCAAATCTTCATTCCACATGGGGTTAATAGTCCTGCTTTGTGACACTCTAGTCCTCAAGGCTTGGTTCCCCACTATAGCTTTCACATAAACCTCAGGGTATCTCCCTTTATCACTCGGTATCAAATCTTGAGCTTCGATGACATTAACCCTCAAGTACCAAAGCTTAGGAGATAGATACACCTTAGACCGGATGTTAGCAAGAGCATCAGTTCCACTAACTGTCGCAGCATCTGAGTGCCAAGCTTCAGGGAAAGCTTCATCAGCTTGAGTACCAAACCAAACAGCAAGCATAAGCTCCCCTCTAACTTTCTCTCCTTTCCTATCTTCAAGTCTATACCACTGAGGCGCTAAAGGACTGTCGGGAGGAACTCTCTTAGGCACTTCATTCAAATCAAACACAACCCGACCAATCAAATCATCTTTCACAACATCTTTATCCTTCACTGTCGCTTCAAGGAAAGAAGCTTGGATCCTATCTTTCGAAAAGGCGAAAACTTGGTTCCACTCAGGATTGGACTTCTTCTCGAAATGACGTGTGGTTCCTTTGTAGTTTCCAAGCTTAACCTCAACGTACGGGTCACAACTACCAGTTAAGTCCTTACCGGGCAACTCTTTGGCCTTGACCACACGGACGTAGAGATACTGCATTTGCTCAACAAGGTCATAAGTGCTGGTTAGCTTGTCCCCAGTAACTTTGCCGCCACCGAGGTGAGGTCTGGTCTCCTTCAAGGAGAAATCTTCAGGAGGTGGTCTCTGCATCATGTTTGCTCGAGAAGACACTACACAAAAGTTCCAACACAGTTCATTACTAAACATCCACATCCAATAGTTAAGAAAGGCAACAAAAATTGGTAGAGACTTACAGAGATTATGGGTTTTGAAGAGATGGGTTTCAGTTACTACTTCACTTCAAAACACTAGATCTGAGACACACAAAAAAACATAGAGAGTTAAAGAACTATAAAAAAAACAAAGAGTAAGAGTAAAGTGAGAAAAAATGCAGAGAAATAATAAATAAATTGAAGATGAATAAAAGAGAAGATACTCAGAATATAGCATCTCGCATAAACAACCTCGTTAGCATCTCCGAGACAGAACCTAACGGCACAAACCCGTGAATCGACCCAGATTGTCCTGCTCATTTTTTTTTCTTTTTCACAAAATTTTTGAATATCTCAAAACTAATTTTTTTTACTCGATGCAACGAGAGATACCAAAAACAGAAAACGACAAAGAGAAAGAAAGCGGAGAGGCATGCGAGTTGGAAGAAAACAAAACCGACCATATCTCTATCTCTATAATGCTCAAAAAATCCATGGGAAATAAAAAAATCAGAAAAAAGCAGTTATGCGATGATAAAAGTGTAGATCTGACAATACACACCTTGGATCTTCAAAAAAAGTGTAACACTCAAAACCAGAAGAACAGTCGGTACGCAGGCGAGAAAATCTCCGTCCTTAATGAGTAAGGAGAGTCATGTCTCCTCTCTTCTTAGTTCGTTCTCGGTTTACTAGTAAAAGCAGAAGATATGCATTACTGGGAAAATGAAATTTCTAGAGAGAGAGAGAGAGGAAGAAATAACATTGAAGAGGAGGGAGATATAAAAGAGATAGAGAGAGAGTTTTGTTGGTCTCTTCTTCTTGTTTTGTTGTCTTATTCTTTCCTTTGCTTTATTTTTTCTACAGTTTCTACTTTTTTTTTTTTTATTACTCAGTTAGGATCTGATGACTATACGAGAAAAGAAAAGAAAAAAATACAGTAGAGAGACACACACATGGCACTGTTACGCTACAAATTATACGGGTAGGGTCCACGTAAAATCACGCAAGACATGCTTCACTCCGTTTTGAATCCCACACGTGTGAAGACAACGGTATCACGCAAGACATGCTTCACTCCGTTTTGAACCCCACACGTGTGAAGTCTACGGTTCAGCGTATTCTGTTTTCTATAATAAAATAAAACTGAACTAACCCTATGTTATTATTGGTCTACATTGTAAACGTGTATTTGTACAATTCAAATTTATTTTGTTAAATTATGATAGTAGCCGAAGATATAACTAACAAAAAAAATTGTAAAATAAGAAATGAAGAAGCAAAAGTCATTTGCAAAAAAAAAAGTCATTGGATTGCTCAATGTTTCTGAATTCACCAGTTTTGACCGAAACTTAGGTAACGTTTGTACAATAAACCATACAAAGCAGTACGGTCGCTTTGGCTGGATCTCTGACCGCTTATTTGTTTGTTGTTTGTTAGATAAAAGTTCTATCTATGTTAGGTCTAGACATTCGGACACCGAATCAGGGTTTAGATTTAATATTTCAGATTTCAGATATTTTAGATATAGGAATATTAGTACCGTTTGGATAATTATAAATATCGAATTGAATTTGGTTCGTTATGGTACTTGCCGGATCTGGATATTATTGAGTATATCCAAATGACCCGGAAAAAATTGGTTTCGGCTTGTATTGTCTTGGTTTCAATCGATCATAATCAAAATACTTTTCTTCTAATCCAACTTACCCCAATCATTTAGAAGACACAAATAAGAAAACTATGAAACCAAATAAAGCAAATCTTAAACAAACAACAAATCCAACATTCCAAACAAATTAATAATCCATCATTCCTACAAAAAAAGAGTTGAATGTTAAAAATAAACCCACAAAAAAGCATTAAAAATCAATAGCATATGGTTTATAATGACATCCACTATTTTATGTTACTAAACGCATTTCATCTATTTTCTGTTATAGTACGTAGCACAATCATTTAAACTTGAGACACTAACAAAGAGAAGATATGTGAACTTATGTTTAATGTGTCAATGACGTAAGAGTTGGGTATTTTCAGATAGTTGTTCGGATCTCGGATAATATCTGATTCGATCTGGTACCTGAAATATAAATGAAAGTATATCCAATTGGATATTTCACCATATTCGAATTTGACTCGAAACCTAATTTTTCGGATTGTTAGCGGTTTAGATTTTTGAATCCGAGCCCGTGCCTAATCTACGGTCTTATTTTTGTTAATTGGTGAATAGACATGTTTTGTTTGTGACCTATTTACCTTGTATTAGGCTACAATGTTAACCTATGGCGTTTAAGTAAATTAGAATCATTACTTTATACAGTGCTCCATTTCTTCAAGTAAAACTCTATGGTTTGCTTTCCTGCTATTTAGCAAGCCAATAGAAATTATACATTATATTGAGATAGGGATTAATGATACCTAAGATGAAAAGCGTATAAGGTGCATCATTACTTCTTCACCAAACAACAAAAATGGTTGGCAGCATTACAATCGTAAAAAGAAGACAGTCACAATCAAATAATTTTCTTGGCAACGTGTTTCTTTCCTCGCAGTTTACCTCAAGTGACTCGTATATTTGTGGTTATGTAGGACATGCGCTTGTTTAGTTATAAATGATTTTTCTTTATGGTCGGTGTTCTTTACAAAAAGAAACATCATTATGTTATGTCTTTAGGTGAGGACAACAAGAAAGAAAGAAAAAAACAGGTGTAATTAAAATTGCATTAGTTTAGTCTAAAATATTAAAACATTCGGATTTCTAGTACATGACGATGGTTATGGATATTGATCAGTTTATTTTGGTAATAAAAAATAAATAGAGCAAATGATATGTGTCTCTAGTCGATTAAAATGCTAAGATATATTCGGTCGTCACATGCATTATTTTTACCTGGCGCCTAAAGAAGTAAAGATGGATCTATAAGAGCATGATTATTGCACAAACCCATATTAGGGTCTCTTATCAATTTTTTAATGATATTAAGTGCAAAAAGTGGTTTAAGAAACAATGATAAGAAACCCTTACAATTAATTGCTCTATTGCAAGGTTCTTATTTTGGGTTTCTTAAAAAAAATATTAAACATTTTTTTTCATCAAACATAAATTTTATTAATTAAATAAAACATATTAGAAAATAACATTTTAAACATTGGTTTTTAAATAAAAACATAAAAATAAAGATTAGTACAATAATTTGAAAGAATATGTGCTTCAACAATCCTATCTGCACCAAAGCTAGTCTGCATTTTAGCTAAGCCAGCTTCAAGGAGAACCGTCACCATATTTGTCCTAGACTCCCACATAAATCCCAAAAAAGTACCCGTTCTATCAAAGGTCTCAACTTCAATCTATGTAGTTTATAACATAATAAAATTAACAAACCATATAGAACAAGAGAAAACTGAGATGTAAGTTTAGCAATATTCACTAACCTCTACATCCTTTTGCATGATCCTACGTCTCATTACAGAGATAGCTTCATCTGAAAAGGGTTCTCCACGGCCAGGGCACAAATGCAATGATGAGAGCAGTAAGTAAACAGAACCTGTTTGCCAATAAGTCGTTGTCTCAAGAACTCTCTTGCTTCACGAGCATAGGGAGCTGGCTTCTCTTCTCTACGTGGGTTACCCATTTTTGGACATCTGATACTCGAAAGATTGACCCTTCTCTCAGCAGCTGGGTTCCCATATGGGACAGTATCATCAGCAACTACAATGCAGTCCCCACTCACCACCTCCACTACCTAAAGAGAGATATACAACCAATGACTCAAAGAAAAAGTAAAGGAGAAAGATAGTATTCAACCAAGAGAGATGTTACCTTTCCAGTAAAGTTCTGGTCATGAAGTGCCTTAGAGTTTGTAGCTGGAGAAACATAGTTAGCCCACATTTTCACCTTATCTTTTTTGCATTGAAGTTCAGCAGCTTTCAGCTTTCTCTTGGCTTCCTCCTCCATCATGTTAGCACTCCATTCAACATATTTAGCAAGACCCTTTGAGACAATAGTAACAACTAATGTCATTAACTTTGTCAGAAACATAGAAGATCATATGTTCCAGTAATAAGCACATACATTTTCAACGAGCTCCAAACCCAAGTCTTTAACTGCTTCTCCATCAGAGTAATGGACTGAACCAATCAGATTGTTGAATTTGTCAACGCCTTCAAGAACTATTCGAACCTGCAGAATCAAGCTTCAACAATGAGATATCCAAATGCCAAAATAAAAGATAGAACATGAAGGAAACTTACATCTCTGCTAAGAACACGATGCTCAGTAAAGTACTTGGCTTCAGCTGCAAACGGATCAGCAGAAACCTCAACAGACGATGCTGCAGAGACAGCAAGTCTCTGAGCTGACGTTAGAGGACCTTTTGACTCACCAGAAGCATCTCCATTAGACTCATCTGGAAGTGTCTCAACAACGTTTCCATTTGTGTTTCTTCTTCCCATTGATGGAGACTACATTGAAAAGAAAACCTCTGACTTCATTGCATCTTAAATGTTTAAATGTCAAACAGAAAAGCAAGTTTAATTCACCTGGATTCCAGCAACAAAAACTTGCACAAACTGGAACTCTAGAAGAAGATAAACACGAATAGTACTTCCATCGCATACTTGCTCAACAATACCTTCCATAGGCTTGCCCTTATTGGCATCTAAAAGCCCCATGGCGTCAAAGCCTACAGAGTCTCCAATGGCAGAAGGAGGAAGGTCTCTGATCGATGCCTCAGCAGCACCAGGAGCCTGTAGTCAGGTAAACACCACCATCAATTCAATATTAAAAGAATCAGAACAAGATTGATGATAATCAAAGACATGCAACATGAAGAACATAACAATAACTTTACCTTCGCTTCGATGAGAGGTAAAGAGACCGAGAGGTCCGTCGACCAGAGCCGCAGAGAGGCTGAGAAACACGGAGGAGAGCCAGGGAGACCGACGACCACCGTTCCGTCGACGAGCAAGGGAGTGGGAGAAAATCCCCTTTTCATCGCACAGGAAGAGAGAGTTTTCGAGAGAAAGAGAGAGAATAGACGAAAGAAGAAGAAACGGTAGACACCGCTACACTGTCCTCTCACATGCCTACACGTGGCAATAAGAGGCGTCTCTTCTTGGCCCTAATTAAGCGACGGTTCTTCTCTGATTATCTGTTTTATTATTTTTTTAAAATCTTAATTACATTAAGAAACGGGTTAGGAGACCCCGATATTAGTGCTCTAAGTATGCGTCTATCTTTTTACCTTGCGCCTAAAGAAGTAAAGATGGGTATAGCTGGAAAATGGAAAATCATCATACACTTTCAGAGTTGCTGTTGTTATAAATATACGACTATCTTTTCTAACAGCTACATTACACTAAAAACTACTAGTAGTTTACAAAACCAAGCTTGTGTATATGAATCCAAATTGGTATATATGGAAAATACATTTTATATCTATGTCTATTTCCATTTGTCCATTATATGTTATTACCTTATGAAATAAATGTTGTGCATAGTCACATAGATAGTTGCTAGTTGTTATAGTTTATATAGCTTATGTTTGTAGCTATAGCCCGTTCTTAATATTCGGTTTGTTATTTACTGTTTTCTTTGCTATGTTACTCATCTTAATCGATACGTTTCTTGAGTGCATAATACGTGGTGCCTTTATTTGGGGAGAGGCCGTCTTTTGCTTTCTTTTTCGTTTATCTTTACAATGTATGCGACCGATAAGTGAATGCTTCTTCTCCAAGTATTCGGAGATAATTTAATCAAAAGTATATTTGGCACTAGTACACGATAATATAATATCTAAAGGTCAAAAAGATAGAACAATACATGGTCTTTTATGCATGGAGACGCCATGTGTCGCTCATGCTTCGCACTAATTTGTTGAGCTTCTTCGACTAGAAGATTTACCGTTTACTACCGACTACGATCACAACTAGAATATTCAGAACTAGTCAGAGTTTGATGTGTAAATAACTAATAAAAAGAAAATTTTGCTTATACAAAACCTTTCCAAAAAATATAGACAACTCTTTATAGTATCTCGTTTAGATATTAGAAGCCTAAGAAAGAAATTTTTGCTTATACAAAACCTTTCCAAAAAATATAGACAACTCTTTATAGTATTTCGTTTAGATATTAAAAGCCTAAGGGCATGATTATTGGGTGAAGCCCATTTTTGGTTTCTATAACTTTAAAAAAAAAAAAAAAAATTAATTGCGGACCATCACGTATTGTGAAATCCGCAAAACAGAAACTTCACAAAATCATTTCTTTTTTGGTAACTTTTAGTACCGGTTTCTTTTAAAAATGGGACCCACATCTTTAAAAATCCCTTTTGAAACCCGCGATAATCTTGGTCTAAGGACAACCTTATCGGTTGGGTCCTCAAACAAAAATTCTGAATAACCAAATATTATTAATTTAACTGATTTTGTTTTACAAATAGAATTAAAATGTAAATTTAGTATATGAACCATTCATATCTTGACAATTGGAAAGAAGGGTTCAAGTAAGTTTTTCATTGGTCATATAACGAGGACCCTTTCTCATTCTCTTTCCAACATTTTGTTTTTCTAATTTTCTTTGATTACTAAATACTTAGTGAGAACCCTGCGTTGGATGTGCTCTGAGATCAATCCAGCAGCAAGAAACCATAAAAAGTTTTTAAAAAAAATATTAATATTATAAATATTCAATTATGTATTATTTTACTAATAAAACCACTATTTTCTCTCACATGATGACATCTGAATTTGTGGGTACACTAACAATTTCTTAAAAAAACTGAAATAAGAATTTTTGGTCTTCTTTCTTTTACCTTCATTTTTTTTTTTGATTTTTTTTAAATACTTAGAACTTCTCTTAATACTTACCATTTGAGTCATTCTAAGGTACGCAAATCAGCGTGGAAATGATAATAGCATCAAAATTCATTATTATTCATATGTCAAAGATTATCACTGTTTTTAAATATATCAAAAAAAACAATTAAAATGAATAATTTAATATAATCTCCGTTAAAAATAATATTTTCATCATATCATTTAAAAAAAAACATTTTCTAAGTTTTAAATTATTTAATTTTGTTGTCTTTGAAATGGTAATATGTTGATACGTTTTGGTATTCTTGACATATAGATATTAATAGATTCTAACACTATTTAAATTAGTGATGTGACTAAATTAAATATTAATTTTAATAATGATATGATAAAAAGCATTCCTATTAATGGTTATAATTTAAAAAAAAAATTGTAATAATATGTTAGACATTTTATAAGATATTTTTTTCAAAAATATTTTTTTTTGAAAAAAATTATTAAAAATTTTAGAATTGTAAAAATAATTAATTTTATTATTTAGTTTTTGAATTTTTCTATAGTTTTCTATTTTTATTGATGTTTTGAAATATTTTATTGTAATATAAAAAAAATTGACATGTCACCCAAAGAGGAGTAGATGATTTAAGTGTGGAACTTGCCCCAGACTAAATTTTGTATTTTCTTCAATAATTAGCTGACAGTTTATCTATATACTCTTTTAGTGTAATTTTTTTTATAATGTGTGCCTCATATTCTCACTCGCTGGATCCTCCCTCGACCTCACCGTCTTTACATATAAACATATCATAATTTTGATTTGACAAACAAATATACTAAGATGAAGGGTTTTTATGATACAAAAGTTAATTTAAAATTTTAATATATTAATTAAATAAATTTAAGGTTTAAATTTTTATTGAATGTCATTCTGAAATTTTTTATGTGATTGTTTCCTTTTAAAATTCTCATTTAATACTTTAAATTATTTTTTACTTAGTAGTTGTTGAGAAATTCAATTAGGGACTTGAGATGGACATGTTATTATGTTTCTTTTTAATCTGGTCTTATGAAAGTCTTTTTTCAATAGTTTTAACTTCTAACAATGAAAAATACCCCATAATCTGGTTATCAACATAATTGTAGGTAAATAAAGTAGTTATTATTGTCTCTTTATTAAACCAATTCAGTAAGTTTACGAATTCTCATGCCAAAACAATACGAACTTTGCACGAATTGCCAAAATAAACATGAACTTTATAGCTGACCAAAAAACTCACAAATTTTCATTGACTTTCCAATTAATCCACAATCTTTTCGTTGACTTGTCAATTTAGCACGTCGTTAAAAAATTTAACAGAAACATTTAACGTCATTTATTGTTGTCGTTAAATAAAACGACGTCGTTTTCAACGTCGAAGTCTTTTGCCACTGGGCTACGGACATTTTCAACTTATTAACTAATATATTTAATTTTATTTAGTACTGATTGAACATAAAAAAAATTCCCCAAAAACTTAATTTTTTTTTTAAAATTCTAAAAAATTGGAACAATAAAGAAACTTTTTACAAAATTAATTTTGAAATTAAAAATAAAATTTTATTTTTATTTTAAAAAATCAAAAATCATCCAAAATTTTCATTTTTTAAAACAATTGCTAAAAATTGAATAAAATCATCCAAAATTTAATTATACACACATAAAAATATATCCACATAATGCTCAAAAAATTTCTAAAAACAAAATTCCAAAAAATTTAAAAATTCAAAGAAAATGTAAAAAATAATGGGTGTATAATCAATTTATCACCTTTAACTTATCTTTGACAACATTTACACCTAACTTATCTTATTGCAATAATATTGGCCTAACAAAGAAACTAAACAAATTAAATGCTATCTCGTGTGACGTGTCATAGCTCAGATCAAAGGTTAATCTACACATAAATCCAACGACCAGAAAAACAAGACGTAGATTAATAACATACACGTGCACACACTAGAACAGTCTCTTTCTTCTTCCCTCTTCAATGCCATCATCCATCACCCAAACAAAGATCTGCAACTCCACGACGAATCATGACTGACGAACAACACCTCACCGACCAATCACCTCCGCCTTCAGCACCCGACCCAACCCCAAACCCGAATCCAAACTCAGCAATCCATCCGAGACGCGTCTCTTTCGAACACGGACTCCTCCCGATCCAGAAACTCGTTTTCGCCGACCCGATCCAAACCCTAGCTCCAATCAAGCAGAAGCTAACCGATGCCGCCTCTAACAACCGCGTCGGATCATCCGCAATCGCCGACGTTCTCCAGATCTCCGGCGACCACGCTCGACTCGTGCTGGAGACTCTCGGTTCGGTGCTACATTCCGAGTGTGATCCTCTGGTTGGGGCTAAACCGGAGGAGGTTGATTCCGTAGGAGCTGATTTGAGGGATCTGGTTCTGCTTCTGTACATTCAATCGTATAAGAAGTTGACGCCTAGGACGCATAAGGACTCTGCAGCGGTGGCTGATGTGTGGCCATCGACCTCTGCTTTTGATGGGTACTTGTCTGCGTTGTCTCCAATTCAGGTAAAGCTTCTTTCGTTTGATGTGCACTCTAATTATATAATGTGTGCAAAGTCATATCAATGATCTCAGCGCGTATGATATATTTGGTATGGAGATGGAATATGGAAACAGAACGTGTGTAGCTCCATTAGCAGGATTAGAGGATCATTTTCTTTCCATTTTGCATTTAATGCAACTATAATTTTGAAATGCAAGTTAAAGTTTGTGGCTTGATTTACCTGAAACTTATTAAGCAAAGTTGGAAGCTTGGACTGTTTTTTGAATTGATGGTTTTGTTTTAGAAATATCTTCCTAGTAATCTTCAATGGAGAAGGTGCTCGTACATTCTTAATGCATGTTGTTTGTTGGCTTATTGCGGTGAAACTGTTAGTCATCTTGTGGTGGAGGAATTGCTGTATAACCAATGCACTTGAAGCTAGATTAACTTTGCATGCTAATGTTGCTGCAGTAGGAGATACTTGATACTTCTGTCATATGCATGGGGTTCTGAAAGACGTGCTTTAAGTAGTATGTACCTACGCATTTTGGTAACATCGGGCTTATTTATATCATCTCATAATTGCCAGCCCCCTTTCTTTGATGACTCTGGTGCAATGGCTAGTCTGCTGGCTGAAGTCATACATTCGTCAGCTTTCTGTGTTATTTGGTTTCAGTTCTGTTTCTTTGTCGTTTTACATTATATTGGTTGGTCATTCCGCGTGGTTTATTTGGTGATAATGCGATATGTGCTCTTCTATTTTGACTTTCAGTCTCGACTCCTGTTTGTGGTAAGGCTGGTCTATTGTGTCTTTGAGAATACCTTCATCTAGTCTAAGTCTTGTCAGTGTTCAACAGTCATTGAACTTTGGTATGCTATTTTTTCTATCACATGGTCTAACGTGTTAGTTGATCATTCTGCAGCTTGTTCGCAGCAACAGCCGTCGGTTTATGCCATCACAAGCTGATGATGAAGCTCATCAATTGTCATATTTGCAAAAAAATTTAGCAAACATCATTTCTTTACTTGCAGAGCCTGTGCAAGGAGAAGGAGAAGGAGAAGAATCGTTGGTATGTGCTAGTCTTTCTTTATTTTTGTTGAGAAGAGTCAGTGTTTCTATAGAGTATAGAGCATAAGAATTAATTTTACGTTGGGATAAGGGAATGAGAGAGAACACAAGTCTCAAGCTAGATATTAATTTCATGATGGTTGAATATTAATTGTTTTGCTTGTCTAACGTCCTTCAGGTAATCTCTATGGAGGCTTTTGAGCACCTGGGTTTTCTTGTTCAGTTTGGTGATAAGGGATCGGATATATCTCCACTGAGCCAAGCTACTCCTTTTTTTGCAAATTCTGATCCGGATATGCCTGCTGTTCCAGTTCCGGTTTCCCAAGTGCATGACTGGCTTCTGCAAAACATAGCTTCTGCTTTAGAAAGCATTACTGAGAGAATTTCTGGGAAAGAGAACGGGCCTTCTAATGCCTCTGACCTAGATGATGCGATGTCAGATGCTTGTGCTCCTCCAAACAAGGTTGCACCTAGTGGCAGAGGCCCGTGTTTAATCGAAGGAGTCTCCAAGACTTCACTTGTTAAGCAGGCCTCTGATCTTAGGGGTAGATCTGTGAAGGTTCGCAGTGAACGAAGTACTTGTTTTAATATAGCTGGATTATTCCCTGCCTTAAAGGACTTGCGTCATGTACTCTTGTATACTCATATCAACTATATGTTCTGTGTGTTCTGCAGGTTGTCAATTGCCATGATTCTGTTATTTATCTTTTAGCGCCATTGAGATATGCAACTGTGCATGGATGTTCTGATAGTACTATAGTTGTGGGGGCTGTTGGCAAGGTACGGACACAATACTCCTTTCCTCTTTATCTTTATCGAGAAATTCAAGCTACGTTTTAACAGGTAATAATATCTGCGGACTTTTACTAAAAGATGCATCAAATCTGTTTTATGAATTCTTTTTGCAGGCATTAAGAGTTGAGCACTGTGAGAGAGTTCATGTGATTACAGCTGCCAAACGAGTGTGCATAGCCAATTGCCGTGAATGTGTATTCTTCTTGGGAGTCAATCAGCGACCACTAATTGTTGGTGATAACCACAAACTGCAGGTGAGGCTCTCTCTAAGCTACAAGTTGTATATCATGCTTCACAGTGCACAGACACTGAGTTTGGTTAATTTGCTCTTCTGGACATGTGAACTTAGTTTAATGGAATCAACTTCGAGGTGTTATCCATCTCATTAATAAATGCGTCTTAGTCTGATGTTTCCTTTGAGAGGGTGTCACATGTTTCCTTTTAGTACTGATAATACATGCACTGTTTGATATCTAGTGGTTCAAGTAATTACAGACTTCTAAAAAAGTCTGTGTGATTTTGTTTCAGGTCGCTCCATATAATACATATTACTCTCATTTGGAGGAGCATATGAGTGAGGTAGGGCTTGAGCCAACTATCAACAAATGGGACAAACCATTGACACTGGGAGCGGTAGATCCACATGACTCACTGTCGCATCCTGCCGGTGTTACTGATGCACAGGCTGAATCAGCTGCCTTTGTAGACCCTGACCAGTTCATTAACTTTTTGGTACATTTTTTTTTTTTGTTGGTCTTATTTTTTGACCCTGGTAACTGGGTAAATGATATTCACGAATCATCTACTCACATGCTTATCCGTGGTATCAATGGCTAATATAGATCCCAAACTGGTTTAGTGACGAGGAGATTGGCTCGACGAAAGACAATCCATTTCCATTGCCAGATGTTTATATGGCAGCTCAGCAGAGAAACGTATGTTTTTCCCTTTCCCTTTAGTAAGAAATGAAGCACTTGTTCGCATCTCCTTAACTCATGTGTTTTTCATTTCACCAGCTTAAGAACGTTGAAGAAACAAGACGATCTTTAAAAGACACACCTCTGGAAGAAAACCGGAAAAAGGAGCTATCAAGCGCACTCCATGTGTATTTCAAAGACTGGCTCTATGGTAAGAACTCAAAGTTTATGTGCGTCATCATATGGTATTAGGTTTTGACTGCGTCTATTGTTGCTGATGTGAAATTGACAGCAAGTGGAAATATAAGACAACTCTACTGCCTACAAGGTGACTAACAAATTGAACAATAAATCCAAATGGAAGAAGATGTCTCGTTCCTGTAGAGCTCTATCAATCATTTTGGCAAATTGCTAGCTAAGAAACAGAAAAAAGGAAGAAAAGAAAGAAGAGAAACCAGTCTGATTTGTAGTTATTTGCACAGAACACTCCTTTAGATTATTATTTTCTTTCTGCTTTGGTCATGTTTAATCTTTGTTCCTTTTTGACATTTTCAATCCCTCGTTTTTGTCCTCGCTTTCTCTAAATTCATCTCTGAGACGGAGCATAATGGCTTTCCTTGAATTGTTATAACATATAAAGCAAAAGTTTTTGTTGATGTTCTTGTCTTGGTTTTAGCTCGGACACTAGTTCAAGTTCCATGGCCTTGCAAACAAGAATACGCAGACTAACCAATCGTGCAACCAACAGTGCAAGATTTATATTCTTCAACTGATTGAAAGCAGACTCCTGACGAACAGTGAAGCTGGTAAAATTATTGAGCATGAGTAAATTTTCTCAGGGCAAAATCTCTTAAACATTCTCAGTCAAGTCATACACGTATGAGTGTACTAAAAAAAATCAGATCGATCTAAGATCAGTTAAGGATGAGAAACTGACCACTAGAATGAAAATTCTGAGAAAGTTGGCTTAGTTTATTCGATCCGTCAATGTTAAGGAGGCTCCATCACTCAGCACTACGAGGAAGAAGACGGTTGTTCGGTTTTAGGTTTAAAGCTATCGTCGGTTAAGCGTCGTGAAACCGCTGAAACAGACAGTCTTTTATTTTTTTTCATATACTTTTAAAGTCCCACATCGGTAACTAAGCAAGTGTTGAAGACATGAGAAGTTGTATAAAAAGAGAGCCGAGCCTCACTTACAAATCATACCTTTCTCGGCCTTTTGGCTAAGATCAAGTGTAGTATCTGTTCTTATCAGTTTAATATCTGATATGTGAGCCATCGGTCCACTCGATATTAACTCTATTTTTTGAGGGAGAAAATCCGCTAAGATAGCTTGCTATCTGGGTTTTCACGAGACGCCCATGCGTTGCACTACTGCACGGGCCTGGCTCAACCCACCAACATTAAGTCCAATATTTAGTGTTAGCTATTCGAATTAAATAGTAGAATAGGGTTAGTTGGCCCAAATATCCTTATTGTTCAACAATTGGCCCTTTTGACTTTTGTTATTAGTTTGGCCCAAATTATTTCTATTACTACTGAAATTGGGTCTGAGAACGATTCTAAAGTGAATCAGATTTTTTCTGTAAGTAATATTGATCGTCACATTTGACTACCCCTAATAAAAAAGAAAATAATAATTTGATGGTGGTTAGAAGCAAATATAGTGTTCGTAGAGATGATTAAAACTATGATGACTTACAAGGCTTGCATATGTTCTTCAGCAGCGACAAGAAGACAAAGAGTCGCAGAAATTCCAAGTTAGATCCATATTATCATATTGGGCCTAATTATAAAGCCCATTAATAATTACTCTCTTCTCTATTTTTGTCCAGTTCGTAGTCGTCGCAAGCTGCGTCGGCAATGCAAGGCAGAATCGACGAGAAACCTGACTGGGCTCGGAGGAGAAGCAGCGAAATACGAAGAAGAGGAAGAGAACGATGCCTACATGGGAGACCGATCTCTGTTCATCTGACGAGAACTTACACAAACGTCCAAGAGAAGGGTACTTTTATGACAAAGCTTCGACCTTTATAGACTGAAAACTTGCCATTTCGCGTAATTAGATTGATATCTGAGTGAGATCTTGGTGGGTATTCTATACGCAATCTCAATTCAGTTACCTCTAGTTGAAAGATGAGTGCTTTTGCAGGAACCTCAAAAAAAAGAAAACTGTAACCTTTGAACCATCTCGTAAGAAGTTAAAGAATCTCAGTTGGCATGAGAGGATAAGACTGGAGAAAGAGAGGAAACAAAGAGAAGAGGATGAGCAGACATTGTCTCGTATTGAAGACACTCTCTGAAGCAAATGGGTTACAAGCCAGGGTCTGCTCTTGGTAAACAAGGGTCTGGTAGAGCTGAGCCAGTGACTATGAATATTTGAAGATCGAGAGGCTGGTGTGGGGAAAGAGGATCCACATAAGGAGAAGAAGTTGAGAGTAAACAGTTGTTCTATATGTTATTGACGGTGAAAAGTTTAGCTTTACTGGTTGCAGGATTTGCAGGAGATGTTAATGAAACTGAGAGATGAACGTCGGTATTGCCTTTTTTTGCGGGTTCCAGGTAATTAAATGAGTTCAAGCCTTCTACCATCAATGTGTTTCTTCAATGCTATGTATTGAGTTTGTTTAAGTATACTCTATACTGACAAAAAGTTTCGTGATATGTGAATCAGTATGAAACGAGTGAAGCTCTTCTTTCCAATTGCTCTGGCGTAAATGAGGATCACTAGATAAGTCACAGTGCTAAGGAATTGAAAGCTTAAAATCAAGAGCCGAACCCCCATTAAAATAATATCAATATGGAATGCCATTAGCTGGCATCATTCTCTGGTTTTAAGTAGAATATAACATATATAATTTGATAAAATCTTGAGACTATCAAGTCTTAGTGCAGACAAACGAGAAAGACTCAAAGAGACCAAGTGAAATGTTGGGGAGAAGAGTCATAAGGTCTTGTGTTCTCTGGTTCCACGTACTGCCTCATAACCTGCTGATGAAGAGACAATTCGAATCCACCCATTGTGGTGCCATTGCTCATCTGGAAGTCATCTGTCTCAGAGATTTGACTCAGTCCCAAAAGAGGAGACATGTACTGTGAATTGCTCTTTTTTCCTGACATGAATTCCCAAGTTTGGTTCAAGTACTGACTATGGATTGAAACGGGTGGTGATTGAGACATTGTAACCCTATCTGCAGTCATCATGTAAGCATTGGTTGATGATGTCTTAAGTTGTTGTTGCTGCTGCTGAATTGTGTTTGAGTTTGACAGAAGAGAGAGAGCACAGCTTGAGTCTGTGCTATTATTGTTGTTAGTCATCTCTGGGCATGTTATACTAAAGCTTGAACCTCCCTGTGAGAAAACATTCACAACTTGATGGATATCCCTTTCCGGGCTAATCTGCCACGGTGCAGACCGTCCCATGAGAGATCTCGCGGTTGACCACGTAGTAGTAGGATCTCCCAAAACGCTTCCTGTCACCACCAATCAAGAACTTGTTCTCAGAGCAAGCTAGTGTAAAAAAGCTGTGGAAAATGGGATCTAACCATAAAGAGATGGAGCAATCCTAGAGAAACGAGAAGTCAAGAGACTGGTTGTTGCTTGAGGCTTTCTTCTTCTTTCGTTATGACAAGCAAGTCGTCTTCTACAACTTCGTTTCTCCAAGTCAAACTCAGAAAGCTGGTGAAACCTGAATAATGTAAAGAGAAAAGCAGCTTCAATGAAAAGCAACATAATAATTCATTTTATTTATCTCTAGAGACAAGATGACATAACCACTAAGCTGTAAAGTTACATTAAGACTCTTCAAAGACGTTAAGAGCCAAAGCAACCAAACAGAAAAAGCTCAAAAATAGTAAAAAAAGAAAAAAGAAGATGCAAAAACCTGCTACATTGTTGGCAAAACCTTTGATGAAGACCAGAGACAATAACTTTAGATGATTTAGAGTGAATGAAACAAACTTTGTGTCTTGAGTAATATGTTTTTGCATTGCTTAGATCCATTCTACAACCTTCCACTTGGCACCTAGACTTACGGCAAGTGTTAACCCGGTTCTTGCCGGATCCGGATCCATCCTCGAAGTAGATCTTCTGACCGAACCTGAGTCCAGTAGTAAGTGAAAATGACTCTGTGGAGGAGGAACCACCTGTCTTGGTCCGGTTCTGACCCGAGCCCATTAATAACTCAATGGTTAGTGATTCTTGGTTCCTCTTACTCAGACAGACAAAGAAATGTTCTGGTTCATTGTAAGTACTGAGCCTGGAAATAAAAAGGACGAAGGAGAAGAAAAGAAAGAAAATGTGGTTTTGCTTATTTTAGTTGTTGCTATCTTTTAATAGTGGAGAGACGAGAGATAGATAAGCTGACAAAAGAAGAGACACTCAAGAGTGATTGTTACTAGGCCACGACTGCTAAGGATTTTAGCGTTTGCGTTTTGTTAATGTTGGTGCATTTTGTAAATGACACCAAAGAGATCAGAATATTTACTTTATACTTCTTTAACGTACACAAATGATATCCTTAAATGAGACAAGAGAACATAAACTCCCAATGTAAACTCTAGCTATTTATTCTATAACTAAATAAATAATTTTAGCTATAAAAAATAATATATAGTTTTCTTAGAACTAGGAATGTAGCCTATTGATGTTTAAATGTTAACCTTTATTGTAGTTTGTACATATGAACTGACCACATACCTATAGATGGATGGTTAGATCGTATTTTGTTGCATCCCTAAGTATAATAATAGTAGTTAACTGTATCTTACTAATTAAAGAGCAGCAGAAATAGCAATAGTTTATTAGTAGTATTATACAAATACTAAAGTAGAAAGAATAGATTAATTATGGCAGAGAGACAGAGAGTGTTGGAACTCAACAAAGGATGTGACTCTTCAAGGGAACTAGTAGGTGTAGTATTATTGAACTCTATAAATTCAGTTCTGTTTTTTTCTTCTAAAATAGTTTTTACTTTTTTTTTTTACAATTTAGATTTGGTATTTTCGCACAATATCCAATGCAATATCTTTCTTGATAAAGTAAACAAGAATTATCTGAGAGTATGGTACATTTGATTCATGGTGTCATGTATCCATCATAATCTGTGTACTTTCATTTACATAGGGTTGTGTGTATCGAGTTTGATTATGTTCCTCTTTTGTTTTGCTTTATATAGTCCACAATCTAGTTCCTTGCTTCTGATTTGCATAATGCTATTTAAAAAAAAAACTTTGAAGTCTACACTTCTTCACAGCCATTAAAGAACATTTAGGCTATACTCTCTTTCAAAGTGCACTGTTCAGAAAAATTGATTCCATGTATGAAACCAAAACGCAATCGCATCAAACTTAGGTCCTAACAACAAAAATGATTCAAGTCAACTAAAACAAAACAAAACAAAACAAAAAGAGCGGTTTTAAAAAGCGTTCTAAGAACCTCTTTATCAAACACCATTACATTCAACAACAGCTTCAGCAGCTCGTCTTGGTTTGTTCTTCCTTCTACTCCCAATCTGTCTAAACCCCATAGACAAGGACGACTTCACTGAATCATCTGTGCTTGATTTTGATCCTAACACATTCCTCTCTTCTGTTACATTGCTCTCTTTAGACTCTTCTTCTTGTTTCTTCCTCTTCTTCCCATTCTCTATCACATCTTCTTTACTTGTTACTGAACCATTTGTATCATCTTCTTCCTTCTCCACAATCTCTTCATCTCCTTCTGTTTCATCTTTAACCGGCTTTTGTGGCCTCCCTCTTCTCCTGTAAGCTGGAATCTTTTCTTCTTCTTCACCATCTTCTCTAGCAGTAGCATTCTGCCTCTTGCCTTTCCCTCTACCTCTTCTCATAACTCTTAATTCAATTCTCTACCAAACCAAAAGCCTAAAAGAAACTAGACAAGATACTTGCAAGTGAAAAGGTTGTTTCTTTTCAATCTATTTCAGTTATCTGCAGTATCCGAGCTCTGAAAAAAGAGACAACAACAAAATGATGGTGAATTAAAATTCAAACACATACAAAAACAATTGTTTTGAGAAGCAATGTAACATTAAACAACTTATCTGACAACACATTAGTACATATTCTTTCAAGAAAAAAAAACAACACTTCAATCACTATTTCATTAATTTGGTATCTTTCAATAGTCCAAACCTATACTTTTCTACTTAGTAGTAACCTAAAACTAAGCTACAAGCAAAGCTCAATCCATTATCTTCCAAGAAAACTAGTTGCATGAACACTCTAAAGAGAACCAACAAGCTGTATATTATCCAGAACAGTCAACATAGGAATCACTACCATCAAGAACAAGGAGATAGAGAGAGAAAGACAGAGACTCACCTATGAACCCATTTCTCAGAGAGAGACAAAAACCCAAAGAAACCAATAAAAGGTGTATCTTTTTCTAATCTTTTATTGGGGGGTTTCAACTGATCTACACACCAGTTTCAGCAACTAAACAACTAAAGTTAGTAGAGAGAGTCAAACCCAGATCAGAAGAAAAGAGAAGTGTTGAAACCAAACGGGAGATAGCTAATTAAAACCCAAAGGATAAGACTTTAAAGAAAAAAAAAAAGAAGAACTTTAGAGAAAGAGATCTCAAGAGAAGAGAGAAACAACAAGAACAACAACAAACAAGTGTTAGTTGAAAGTGTCGTTGAAACAAGAAAAATATGATTTGCTTTCAAAAGAGTGTTTCTCTTTTGTGTTTTTCCTCCGTTGAAGCTATAATAAAACGTAAGAGTGACGCTTTCCTCTCACTTCCACCACTTTCACTGACTCAAGTTGGATCTTAAAGCTCTCGTTGAAGATGGTTACGGATTTATCTCACGCGCTACATTCAGCGCGTGGTTCCACATTCTACTCGTTTTCTTTTCGAACCTGGTCCTGGTCTGGTCTGGTTGGATAAGGAGTCGTAAAGACAGCTAATAGCCGCGTGAACCGCGTCCTTCTAAGATTTGAATTAGATCTCTCTCTAATGGGTTTAGGCCCAATTAGACTCTGACTACAAAGAGAACACTTATGTTTTGTATATGACTGAAAGACCCATTTATCACCCTAAGCCCTTATATATTTATTTTATATATTAACTAAGAAACATTTTTTAAGTTGTAATATTGACTATAATGCTTATGTGTAAATACCATAACTCTTTTCACAATCCATATTTAAAGGAGGGGATTAATGGGAGATTGATTTTTTTTTATTTGAAGAATTTTAAGATTCTATTGTTACTGATAATATGATTTTTAGAAATTTAAAATCTTGCATTATGGTGGGATGAGTTTACAATTCAACAATATAAATACTTTGTTATTAGTGTGATGATTTTCTTAATTCAATTTTTTAATGCTCCGATCTACTAATATTAATGGGCCTTCCACGCCTGTTTAATCGGTCTGTAAATTTTATTTCGTGCGACGTACAGTATGTTAATTTTTAGAGGTTCGCAAATTTTATTTACTGACCATGCAATTACCACATGATATCCATCATTTTACTACTCCACCTCAAGCACACTTATCTTTAGAATTCTTTTTCGATGTGTTACTGAAAAAGAAATTGCACTTTCATAACATAGGTATCTAATCAATTCTATTTGTTCCAATAACATTATAGTTTAACAAAATTACAAAATCAGAAAATACTCAACTTTTTAACTAACTCACTAATCATAGCTTTCAAAATACTGAATTAACCCATATATTTCAAAGTTAAGATGACAAAACCAATTTTTTTTTATCAAATATGCATATATGATACATGAGAGGCATTTTTTCAGTTTCACTTTTTGGACAATCAATATAGTATAAAAGAGACAACCCATTTCATTAAGAAAACCCTCCAGGATGAGAGACATGAAATTTGATTGAGATACCCAATAGCGTTTCTGGGCAGAAGTAATAGAAGCATATGTTTCTGGCCCTGTAAAATATATATATATATATATATATATATATATATATATATATATATATATATATATATATATATTTCGGCCATTATCTTCAATATTGTCTATAGCTCAGTTATTTAAAACTCTTGTTAATCTCTTATATACAATAAAGTAGAGTTTTTTCTGTCTTGGGGGGAAATTAATACACGTGGCACCCTCTATCATGGGCTCTTTGGGTTTTAGTTGATCAATCATCGGGTTATTGGGTTTATGAAACATTGAGGCCCGTTAATATTTACTCCTTCCATCTAAGGTTTGCGGTTCCTTCCTCCTTCGCTGAACAGAGAAAGAAATCATTAAAAAACAGAGTCGAGCGTTACATCCTTTCGTATTGATCTCCTTAATTTCTCTATTAAACTGGGTTATCCCACTTCGCTGCATTCTATTAGGCTTCTTGAATTCCCAGAGAGGCTGAGAAGAGTGAGGACTATATATATAACCCCTCAGTGAGTCATGAACTTCACACCTTCGTAAAAAGTAGTCCGTTCAGCTTCCGGTCATTACAATGGCGAATTCTCACATCGTTCTTGCCGATCTGAAAGCAGGGCGCTGCTCCAACACTGTGGAAGATTCGTTTGCTGCGATTCTGGGAGGCCAAAAATGTCAGTAGAGGAGGTGAACTAATGAGTGTTGACATGCTTCTCGTCGATGAGGATGTAAGCACCTCTTTCTCGTGAATCTCTACTTTTTCTTTCCGTTATTTTCATATCATATCTTATGGGATATAGCTGTGAAAATTTTCTCTAAGGACTTGTAAGCGTTTTTTTAAAACTCAATTTCAAAAATATTGAGGCCCGTTTGATTGTTGTTTTGGTTTTGTGACCATTGTGAGTCTTCAAGTTTTTTTGGAAAAGGAGAAGGGTTTTGCTGTTGTTTTCTTTTACACAGTTATGAAACAGAAGTTGAACATTTTCCTTTCTGCGTTGGTTTTCTACTCAGGATTACCTGTTAATCAAAATCATCTACATTTTGAACTATGCATTGTTTGGTTCATGTTGTCCTCTAGAGCTCCTTTTTGCTGGTAATCTAATTAGATTCAAGATTACTTACTTAATTGGTCTGATTAGATTTGGAACTTTCCAAATTGTGTCACAGCATGCCTAATCTTGTTAAACAATTTTTGAGCGTGTAGAGTTTCGCAAATACTGGGCTTTCATGGGTTTTGCAAATTTTGAGCGTCTGGAGTTTTAGCGTCTAGGGTTTGAGCCTTAAGCGGCTTTGACGTAACACTCCTAATGAACAAGTATATATTTTTTGAATCCGTCACCTGTTTAACAAACCTGTGTTTTGGGTTAGAACTGAGACGTATTGCTCTTGATTATCCATTCATATAATTTTTTGAACTGGTTTTGTCTTATTCGATCGATTCAAGGCATTACATGATTTGGGACTGGTCTAGCAGCAATGTTGTGTTCTTGGATGCTTTAGATTTATATTTCCGTCAACGAAATTTGACATCTATTGATGTTTGATTAAGTCTTAACAGAGAATCGAGAATATGTAGAAATTCATATCATAAATTACATATACCTTGCTTTTGATCAGGTAACTGTTCCCACTTAAAAAAAAATAAAATAAAAGCAATTTTATTTCAATGGTTGAGTTTGTGATTCATAGATTTTTAGTTTGTTATTTAAACAATAATGACCGAGTATGTAATAGGAAAATGTGTCTTCACATCATCTCTCTTAGCTTACGTTTTGCAAGCCAAGTTCTCTAAAGAGGTACACTTTCTTCTTCTCCCCCCTCTTCTCTATTTCTATATCTGAAAGTTTCAAACTTTCGATTGGATTGTGATATATGAGTTACCAAACTGAGTGTTGATTTGAGTTTTGATTTGAAACAGGTTCGAAAATTACTTGAAACCAAAGGAATATTGTGAGAGAGCAGTTCTGGTGGTTCCTAACGACAGGAATGTTCATACCAGGTATGCGGAGTTAGTGAAGACAATCCATAAAGGTGTTGCAGTACTCCTGATGACTGGTAACTTATCAAGCTCTCTTTTGTTGTGTGGCTTTAAATAATATGTATGGCTTTTGTGCTTATATATACTTTAATTGTTTTCTCCAGTTATGTACAAGCTTTATTTGCGCTATTTTTTTTGGGATGCTGAAGAGGAAGAAAGTGACGGGGATGAGAAGAAACAAAGACACGAAGAAGTACTTGAGCCTCAAACTTCTGGAATAGGCTTCTTTACCAGACCTTACCCAATTACGGCTATGACTTAACTTGTGGTCTCCACATCTCTGTCCAGTCTTTTCTTTGTTTAGTTTCTAGACTTATTTACGTCTATGATCTATCTAACCGATTTTGTTTAGTTAGATGACATGAACGTTCATGTTTCAACATGTTCTATGCGAGTAACTTTTAATGGGCTTCTAAACCCTCGATTATTTATAACAAAACAAATGGTTTTAACATTTACCTACAAAGACCTTCATATCCCCATTATATCATCTTCTAGAATCATAGCTATACGTACAGCTTCCATAACCCTTATCACCGTTTTACTATCCTCCAAAGGTGAAACGCAAATCTACACAGAAAGTCATACTATGATACACCGACATATACTACAATACACAGACATGACCTCATATTTTAATCACCCAAACACTTACTCACCATTTACATCATACTATTACTGCGGCCAAGTTGTCTTCAAGGACCCCATTAAAACAGAAGAGTCTATGAAAACTTAAATGGAAAAACAAATCACATCTCATGTTCAAAGAAAACATGACGTTGGCTATCAGCTTAATGAAAACTCATAATTTCTATCTCAATGCGCATTTAAAAATAACAAACGCCACAAAACATAACTTTGTTCTCCCAACGTCCAAACAAATCCCTCATCCCAAAAGACATGTTAGCTATGTCTCAATCTCTTCTTACTTACACCCATCACGGCAAAGACCAACCGTGGCTGCATATCTCATACCACAAAACCACTGAAACACGTATCTCGAATCCACCCACATATGACAACGTAAATTATGTGCCCCCATAATAATTCGAAAAGCAAAACCCTCAAGCAAAGGGTTAGTCACCACTCACCAGTATCAACTTCGCATTTTTCCAATCCTATACAACAAATAAGAAATAGAAAAAATAGAAAAGATAACAGAAACTACTATATTACCTTGAGCAACACCAAGAAAAACATTCATAATATTTGATATCGGGTAAGGTAAACGTTCTATATCAAAACTTCACCGAAATGGGGTAAGAGTGTCTAACAAAGGTTACGTAATTATATGTGTGATAAGTCCTTCAACTTAAATAAATAAAAATTGGGGGAAGAGCGATAATAAAATATCTGACGTAAAACATATCCAACTCAATTCCACTTTCCAATTACTTAGATAACTAAATAAGATATCTCCAGTATTTTTTCATGGCATTGTGTGTGATACACATGCATACGACTACGGTTTGCAACCATATATCTAAAACATGAAGATTCTTTGGCTTACACATATTCTTATGGACCAAGTAAGTACTCCTATCTACATTAATTCAAACCATATTTTAAGTTTTATGTCATACATATTCTTAAGAAATTCTTCATCTGGTTCACATGTGTTGATAAACAATATTTCAAGATGTGAATACTCATCATTGGAGTATAACAATAGCCTCTCCAACTGGGTCTTTTTTTTTCAATTAATTCTACTTATTTCAACAAGATTGGATAAAAATAGCAATGTAAAGCCCTTGCAATGAGGTCATACAACTCCCTAGGTTTTTTTTTTCTAAAAAGCATATACAATAAACCAGTGAAAAGATTAACCAATTTCAAGAATCCAAATGTCATACAATCCGCGCGAAGCGTGGGCACACCACTAGTTCTTAAATAAACGCATGTTTAAATCCATTTCACATCACATTTAACTTTCATTGTTGTTATTATTTAAATAGCAGGCCTATATTTTTTTGGTGTTTTCGGCCCGAATTTTTTTCATGGATTTTTAGGGCTAGACCTGGAGCTATTGAATTAGACCTATTGTATTTGTATCTCAAGCAGAAAAAAAAAAGATAGTCATTTATGTTTTAAGTACTTTTCACACTCTTTTTAAAGGAGCAACTTGATTATGATGTTGTGAAAAGTGCGAATCCTGACTCTAATTAAAAAGGCTACTGTACGGATAAATATCTTCAAGCAACATAGGCAAACTATCCAGGTTTGTTCAATTCGTCGGTTAATTCATTCATGGTCTCTAGGCTGTGATTTAGTACATCTCTGACTTGCTCCATTCAGTGTATACAACCTCACGAGCATGAGAAGCTTTCACAAGTAAATTTGTTGCTTATTGAATTCGTGTGCCCGTTGGGAAGTCTTTGCTCGGTCCTATCGTCATCTGTCGGTGGGTAAGTGCATTGTAATGCTAATGTGGTTTTTTAGAGTTTTCTTTGTTTGTTTTGATTATTGTTTACGTTGTTAAATGTGAAACATAGATAATAACAAGAATACACCCCGCGTTGAGACGTGGATTTTATTTCTTTCAATTAATATCGCATCAAGAAATATTTAAACCTATTTAAAATTATTATGTTATTTGTCTCATATATCATAATAAGTTTCATGTTAAACCGTCCAATAGAACTTAAATTTAAGTATATAAAATAGAAAGTTTTTCAAAAATACCACTTTCCTTATACCACTTTTCATTTTTACACCACTTTTTAAGAGACAAATTTTTTTAAAATTAATTAGAATCTTAAATTTTAAATTCCTAAACCTTACCCCACCCTACACCACTCCTTAGCTCTGAACCCTAAGTTTTAGATTAATTAACCAAGAGTTATTAAAGTGTTTATCCCTCTTAAAAAATAAGGGTAAAAGTGATTAAGGTATTTTTGAAAAGTAGTACAATGAAAGTGGTATTTTTGACAATTTCTCTATAAATACTTAGAAACCAAAGTACGTTTTAATTACTTATTTTTGAAATTTAAATTTGAGTTTCTTCATCCTTTTTGATGTGATTAGTTTTTAAAAAAAAAATATTATTTCTGTAATTTCTAATTTTTGTAGACAAATGTTAGTAAAATAAAAGTCTTAAGATGATTAATGTGTAAATATTTTGATTGGATGAAACGTTAAGCTGGCTGGATGTTAGGAAGGTAATACACAGAAGTGTTGTCATCTGTAAAGATCTAATCTCTAAATGATTCGACGCAGGTTCCACCTGATGAAATTAAATGGTGATGATCCTAACTTTGAAACTCCTGGATTTGGTGCAGGACAATGATGAGATCTTTACATCAAAACCCTCTTATGCACTTGAATGATTGAGATCTTTATTTCTTTCTTTTAGCTGGGAATTGATAAGAAACGGGTCAGTGTAAAGTGTTAAACATAATGATTCCAGTAACTTCTTTTGTGCTTTATTACCCAATGCTTGATTCTACAGAAGATAGGATTTGGTATGTGAGGATTGATTAGCTCATCTCCTTCTTGGAAGCTTCCCTCTTCCACAGAGCGTTTGATTTCTCCATCGAACATGAAAAGAACCTTGGACCCTCTTGCAGTCCTCCAGATTATCAACACAAATACGCAGCAAATCATACATGCTTGATGCTTGTTCCCATTTTTTGCGTGGAACCAAACTTACAAGCAAACATCACCACACATTAATGATTCATCATACAGCTAAACTTGTGTTATGAATTGGCAGGAAAGGTCTTCTCACTCGTTAACATCTTAGTTATAGTGCCTGATCAATTGCTTTACATCCTAGAAACTTAGCAAATCTCCTACTTCGTTTAATCCATAAAAATCACAAACTCTTATAGAAACCTTTTGGCTCAGCCATACTTGATACTCATCATACATCCATAGCTAACTGCTAACATAGTAAACTGTTTCAATCAAGAAACTTCGAGTTCAAAACATAATCTCAAAGTCCAAGTCTTCCATAATGCAGTAGTAATTTAACGCATATATATACAAAAGCCATAGCTAAATCAAGAAGACGAATTATCAACTCTCAAGATCATGGCAGAGTTACCAGACACCATTTACCATTCAAGCAGCTCCTTTCAATGCTTTCTTCAGCTCCTCCGCCACGTCACCCTCTTCCTTGCTCTTCTTCCCGCCGTAATCCGGCGTCGTTCTCTCGCTGTTCCACCTATCACCTCTCGCTCTACCATTGTTGTTGCTGTTATTGCTCCTCTCAGCTTCACGGTACTTTGAATGCGAACCGTAATCTATCGTCGCCTGAGAGAATGGCCTGACGTTTGATACCATCACTCCCCTCAGATCCTCAACAGCTCTTTTTAACTCTCTGTTCTCCGACCGAAGCTCCTCCAAGACCAAACACACATCATCCCCCGTCCTCAAACCCGAAACTTTACCCGGATCGCTCTTCGGTTTAATCTCCTTACCACCATCACACCCGTCCACGTGTTCGATCCCTATCTTATCCATCACCAGAAAAGGAAACCTCCTCAAAGAAATCTCAGCCGTAGGATCAAAATCACGTCTAATCTCCGTCGGAACCCTAACCCCCCACCTAAAATTCACCACCGCGCGTCCCCTCACCGGCAACGACGTCCTCGCCGCGACCTCCACCCCGGAAAGCAAACCCGCGATATCCCCGGCGGACGTCGACGGCAAGACGGTAACTTTCCTCATCCCCGGAGAATCCACCACCTCGATCGACGAATCCTCCGATCCGTTCACCGATCTGAACAACCCACCGTCGAATCCCACCGAAGAATGAGACTTTTTAATCGAGAAGTCGCCGAATCGGGGTTTGAAGTGGATCATGAAGGTTGGGTGGGTGTTGTTGTTACCTTTCCCGAGGAGGTTGAACTCGGCGCTCATGAGCATGGAGGTTGAGATCGGAGAACCGAAGGGTCCTGTTCCGGTTTTGACGATGAGGGAGAAAGGGTTGTGGGAGTCGTTGGGACGGTATGCGAGTTTGAGAGATGGGCCTGATTCGAAGAACGTGGTGAGGTTGAGGCTGAGTTCTTTGGATTCTCCGGCGACGATTCCGGATTGGAACGGGAGGCCTAAGATGCTTAGGGGAACCTTGGCTCGGAACAGAGGGTTCTTTTCCTCGCGAAACTTCATCGACGCCTTCATCGTATTGGTTATGGTGTGGAGTGTGTTAAGTGATCTTACGAGTTATGTAGACTTGTAATCAATTTGTAAAGTTTCCATTTTTCTTTAATTTTTGTAAATGTTATCTTTCTGAAAAAAAAAACTATGGTTGGAGATAAAAGATAGAGGAGGATGACAGAAGTGAGACTTTTACGGTTTTACCCTTGTGCTATGTTACGAATAAATGGTTAGTGTCTACTGGTCTGTGCTGTAATTATGTGGAAGTTACAAGGTGGAGAGATAAGCCTGGTGAAGGTTTAAAATGGAAGGTGGACAAAGCTCTGGTTTTTGTTTATCTGTTAGGCCTCTGTGGAGTTTCTGTTTTTTTTCTTTTCTTACAATGTTGATTCATTAAGATTATATGGGCTTAATTGAGCCCAAATATTTCACAGATACTTATGAGGCCTGCACTTATGTAGTATATGGCTCTTTGTATACGAGTAAATTGTTGAAGAACAAGAAGAGGCCCGGAACCTAATCCATGACCAACGAAACATACATTCTATCCTTAATCCTCCTTTTAAATACCAGTAAAAAAATGAGAGTTCAAAAAAAATAAAGAAGAACTAGATCTTGACCCGCGCAACCGCGCGGATGTTAGTTTTCATTTTTCCACAATGCATGTAGTGTCTTTTTAAGAACATTAAATTTTAACACTGTATCAAAGATAAAACAACTAAATTAGTATGGAATCAAATCGTTAAACATTACATAGATAGCTAATTTATTTAAAACTAAAATTAAACTTACAACTTCGTTTGATAAGATCAATTCTAGAGAATTTCCATCGTAACTGGTAATTTAATTCCATGAATGAAGCAACTTAACCTGAATACGCCAACAATCTTTGTAAGGTTCAACTTTGTTCAGCAAAATTACACTTTTATTGGTCGACATTTTTTTGTGTAAAAGTTGTGATGTGGAAGAAAATGAGACGCTAGTTGTATTTTTTTGTAGATGTGGGATTTCCTAGATTTATGTTAATTGTAGCTTCAAAGTAAAGTAGAAAATTTAAGAAAGAATATATTTGGGGGGGGGGGGGAGGGAGGAGGTTTTAATATTACCCATTTGGTGTATCACCATTTATGTTTACTTTCATTAAGAAGAAAGTTTTCATAATTACTTTTCTTGAAAGTTTAAGAAAGAATATATTTTGGGAAAAACTATTTTTAAAATTTTTATTTTAAATTTAAGTATTTATTTAATTATTTATTAAAATTAAAACACTACCGCTCAAATCTAAACTCTAAGTTTAGATTAATTAACCCTATGAATATTAATTTCTTTTTATCTCTTTAAAATTAAAAGTAAAGGTGGTTAAGGTAAACATGAAAAGAGAAATTAGGAATGTGGTAGTCTAAGAAATTTCTGATATATTTTTAACATATTTTTTCTGTACCATAATTTTAGGTATATCGTCTCAATGGAAAATAATTAAAGTTGAGCGTATATTGACTACAATTTCATTTTTGAAAAATTTAGCTTCAAAGGTAAGTTGAGAATTTAGGGAACAATATATTCTTAACAGATTTTTCGTGAATCATAATTTTAGCGAAATTTTTTAAAATACCACATTCTAATACCATTTTTTATATTTATTTTAACCACTTTTATCCTATTTTTTTAAAGAAGGAAAGATACTTAAAATGAATAATGATATCAATAATTTGGTATACATGAAAAATTCATAATTTTAAGTATTTATATTATTATTTATGAAATTTTTCGTCTTAGAGCTTTTACATTAAAATTTAGAGCGATTAAAATCTAGATTATCCTTAATAAAAATTAGACCTTTTAATATATAATTAATCATATATTAAAAACGAATTTTAATAATTTTGAAAATACTAATTAGGAAACAATATATTTTGAAAATAATATTTGTTTTCTTCTAATAATATTGGATGATCATATCTTATTTTTCAAGTAGAAAAAATAGTTTTAGTTAACTGAATATACCAACATTTGTGAACAATATCTCTCTGAAAAGATTTTCCTTTAACAATATTTTTTTTCTTATCTACTTAATGGCATTATTACGATATTCTTGGTTAATTTACTTAAGAAATTAGTTTTACATATATGTTTATAATTACGATTCCCTAACAATTTTTTGGTTTATTAATTTAACGAATCAGTTATATTGACGATATTATGCTGAGCATATATCGATTGAATTTACATTTTAAGAAAAAAAAAGATATTACGCACGATATTCTTTGTTGATAAATAAATAATTTATCAAATATATTTACGTAACAGTAGTGCACCATGTTCATCTTCTCCAATGTTCACTGTGTACAGTTCATAAAGTAAAAGATTTATTAACAAATGTTCAAGGTTAACAATCAAATAATGTAGTGGTTAATAGATCCTAACTTTTAAAGTGTCCATGTTAAAGGCTAACAAAAATATATAAGCTTATTCGATTTTCAATAAAGAAAATGCAAATTGTTTAGTGCACCATATTAATCTTCTCCAAATGATTATGTGTCCTAGACTGCAAAAACCACCCAACCGAAAAAATACACAGACTCTTGGATATTCTCTCCACTGAGCTTAATATCAAATCATTATACACGTCGATTTCTTTGCATTTCTGCAAACTCATGATTAAAGATATTGGTTACAATTTGAGTAAAATAAAATTAAAAGTAATTCGGCGGGGAAGAATTTGGGAAGTTTATATTAGATTATTTTGTTATATTGTAAAAGTTGTGAAACGTTAATGAGTTGTTTCAATGTATAGATAGATGTCAACGTGAAAGTGCTTTTAATATTAACATAGATTAATGATAGAAATACTTAATGTGATTAATTTTTAGTAGGTGGTCCATTTTAAAATATCACACATGAAAAAGAAGTTGTGACTTCTATTTTAATAGTATAGATATCTAACTAATTTGATATGGTCCATATGTATATACTAACAAACTTGAAACAATCCAAAAGTTAAATGACAACTTTCAATGGTAGATAAATTTTAGGACTCTATTTTAATATAGTAGATTTTTCTTTTGAAATTAGAAAAAAATTAGTGAAGATTTTTATTTTTGATAACTAACTATGAAGTTTGTTCTACAAGTTCAAATAGCCAAACCGAAAGACTAGAATCGACATAAAACATAGCGAAAAGGAAATTCCTAACATTTCATACAAGATTGTCCGTCCATGAATTATTTGTTTTTGCTATATGTCTGATTTTGAAGAAAGAAAATAAAGTTTTATTTCGGCGAAATTCTTCCATGTGTGTAGCAAAAGCTCACCATTTTTTATGTAAGGACACTATCTATTAATTGAAAACATTTTGTTGCAAAAACTACATCAAAAAATTAAAGGTCTTCATGCATTCTATAGCCCATATCAACCACTTCACATTATGCATGTAAAGCTGATAAGCTTTCTTCGGAAATTTATCTCCCCATCATTTTCTCATCAGAACCAACAATACGACAGAACCAACCATGTCTCGTAAACACATTTTGCTCTTCCATGCACCATCGAAAAAGAAAATTCTGGAATGTCCTAAGGATTACCAGTCAAAAAACCGGTAAAGCCTCATTGTGCCTTCATGGAACTGTAAGTTGTCTCTGCCCACAACGCTCCTTCCACCTCTGCTACCCGAAGTATCTCCTGCGGGTTCCTGTTTTTTTTATTGTAAAAATCTTATCATTTTTATTCCTCCAAATATACTACATGATGGAAAGGGCCTAAATATTTTTTTTTTGAAAGTTTCCAAAAAAGATAATCTATATTAGTTAAAATCGGAGAAGATGAAAAAATTACAGGGTATGAAAGAACTGTTGACAAAACCTAGATTTACAATGTTGGTGGACACTCAAAAAGAATATGATTAATAGATTCTTCCTCCACCCCACAAATGCTACATCATGTAGTTTGATTAAGAAAAAAAAATCATAATATTTTACACCGATTTCAAGTTCGAATCTTATCAAATGCGATTTATAACTAATTATATAGATTAGTGAAGAAAAACTTGCAAATGATCTTCATTTTTATAAAGTGGCTCAGTATAGAAAATTGATGTTCTGCGTTTTACCACAGGCCAATTAACCTAAGTGCACGCTACCACAATCGAATGGTATATCGATGCAGCACTTTAGGATCGAATCCACAGAGAACTAGTGATCTATAACACTAAGAATACACAAAATTTCCTAATCTAAGCAAACAAGGGAAGATGGGTGATTTGTAACAAACTAAACTCCTAGAATTATGAACAATGTGATCTCAAATTCAAAGAAGAAACAAGTGCAAGAATCAAACTTTAAATCAATAGCTAAGGATAGATCCATGGGCAAGATCATCGATATCGGGTGATCAAGATTCAATCTAGGATGCTCAAACAAAACAATCAACAAGTCTATAGGTCTAAATCTCGTTCAAATAGACTAATCCACTCCCGTGACAATAGCCCCTATGCTAATCATGAATTAGACATCAACTCCCGTTGGCCTTACCCAATCAAGCATGCATAAAACACAAGTCTACTAACCACTAAACATCTTGACAACAACTCCCGTTGGCCAAGCATGTATAGGACAATACTAGGTTGTTCAAGCATTTCATCGAACACCTTCCGGGCGTGAAACTACTTATGATCTAGATTAGATTTCCCAACCTTAACCTAGCATTAAAATCACCTAATAAGCCATAGAACAAAGTTAATCAAGCAAGAATCATCCTAAACATTCACCTAATCACCCTAATCTACTTAACCCATGAATCTAAGAATGTTTACTCAATAAACTCCATGATAAACCTTAAATCTATGTGAGATTCAAGGTTAATCATGTAAGAGAAACAAGATAAGATGAAGTACTTCCTTAGAAATCAACAAAGATTCAAGCTTTTACAATGAAACAAAGTCTTTAGAGAGAAAATGAGATCTCTTCTGGTTTTGGGGGTCTAAACATATATATAAGAGGGCAAAACTCGAGCTGGTTCAATCCCATAAACCAAGGTTAAACCGGAATAAACCGGTTAGCAACTTGATTTTGTGATTTATCTTCTTCGTAGCGGTTGGCTCGTGCCGATTCACCAAGCCGCTACGAGACTCGCATTGCTCCCTGCGGTTACGTTAAGCCGCTGCATCATGCCGATATCAAGCAGGGGCTTTGAGATGCAGAGCCAGCGGCCTTGCCATCCCGCTACGTCGAGCCGCTGAGATTGCTCAAGCTCAGACTTCGTCTCCTTCGTTTCAAGCTTTAGTCGTCGTCGTCATGGCTGAGCTCGTGCTCCGGACAGCCGCACCTGTGCTCGAGCTCTCCTCCTCCGCGTCGTTTTGCTTCACCAACGGGTCTGGTCCGAGCCGTCACCTTGCCATAGTCTCCTTCACCGTCGTGGTTGTGCTTCACCAACGGGTCTGGTCCGAGCCGTCACCTTGCCATAGTCTCCTTCACCGTCGTGGTTGTGCTCACCGTCGAACCCGAGCTCGCCGTCACGTCTCCAATCGCGAAGGAGGAACCACGATGCTCCAATGGTGGATTTGAGACTTTTTGCTTCTCTGGTCCTTCTAATTTTGGATAATTACCATCCGACCCAAAAACTTTCATATGTGCAGAAACGTCCTCTTAATTCAGCCCCAAACTTTTTAATCTTGCAATATGGCCCTCGTGTATTTGCAGAATGGTCACTGAACTTTTGATAACTTTGTTTCTGACCCCAAACTTCCATAAAGTGTAATTTAATCTTTGATTTTCGCCCAAAACTTCCAATTGTGCACTCCAAACCCTGTCGAATGCAATTATATATGCAAATGCAATATAAAGACCTAAATGCAACCTAAAATGATAATAATAAACTAAAATATGAATCTAAAATTCATCAAAATCAAGTAATATCAATTCCCCCAAACTTGTTCTTTACTTGTCCACAAGTAAACTTTCAAGAACAAGAAGATGAAATGCTTTAAAATGAGAACTTAAACCTTAGAGTAACAACAAAAGCATTCAACTCAATATCCATCAAAGTAGTTTTAAAGTGCACCAATGATCTCTACTTTAAAAGAGTTAGCCATACTCATCACTCATGCAATGCTTTAGAGCTAAACTTTCAATGTGACAGCAAGAAACCAATGTAACTCAACTCTTTAACATTCATTAAGTGTTTAGTGAACTCTCTTAATCAACTTAAATCACAAACCAAAGGGCTAGGTGCCAAAGAGGCTAAGATGACTTTTAAAGTGGAGTTTGCTCAATTTCCTTAAGGTTTTTCACTCATGAAAAAGGGATGCATAAGCTATTGCAAAAGTAAGAAGAAGAAGAACAATTCATGCATACAAGTATTCACTTCCATGTTCTACCCTTCCCTAGTTATGTATCTACAATCCCAAACCAACAATATCAAACCCAAAACACTTCTCTCACACCCAAATTCACTCTTTTCACCATTTTACTACTTAGGAAGCTCTCTTTTCTTTTCATCCTCTCAATTCTTTTATTTTCTTTTCTAGAGGATGTCATTTTTTATCTCATGCTTCCTAAGTTTCTCTTTTATTTTACCCCCTTTTTTTATTGGTTTTCTTTTCACTCTTTCATTGCTTTCACTCTCTTCTTTTCTTTCCTCTCATCACATAATCTCACTCCAAAACAATCCCATTAAACCCCCCATCCTAACCAATAAAGGTAATTGGCATACGGAGGCTACTACTTGTCGTTCCTCTGTCATCCAAAATTTTGCACTAGAATACATCATCAACAAGAGGCCTCACTCATCAAACAATCAAGGGGCAAAGAAAAAGGGTTAGGGTTCAAGGTGAGGTACCATTTAGTGATGCAAATGGCCATTCAAGCTTGTAAGAAGGTCTAAAAGTGGATAAGCAAACTTGAATGTTCTATTGTTACCAAGAGTGAGCAATTCAAGCTTCAAGAGAGAGTAATTAGATGTTCATTTAAGTTCAAGTTCATAGAGTTGAGCTACAAGGAAGACATGCATCTACAAATGAGTTCAACTTTCAAGCAATGAGATCCAAGCATGGTTCTTCCTTAACTTCATGTTCATATAAATGCAATAAACAACTCCAAAGATGGACATTCAATCAAACTCTTAAGTTGTTACTTACCAATCAAAGTTCATTAAGACTCCTCATGCATATGCAATGCAACCTAAATGATTCTAGACTCAATCCTAAAGATGCAAATGATGCAACTAGATGCTTGTTTTTGTTGTTTTCGAAAATTTTCAAATTTTTAGGTTTTTTCTATGCAAATAAGTATGTACAATGCAATGCATGAGATGGATGACAAGTAAACAAAACAAAACACAATATGAGATAGTAGACTCTCCCCCAAACTTACTTCACACAGTCTCTTGTGTGAAAATAAATTTGAAAGAGAGGTGAAATGGAAAATAAAATATGATGAACTAAGTATTGACAAGGGTAGAATGCACTTACTTGGAGTTGGCTTTGATGAAAGGAGGGGAATGAGGAGGGAGAGAGCTTGCTGTGACCTTGGCCATTTGATATGCCCTCTTGAAAGATTTAGAACTCCCCCAAACTTGTCCCTAAACTTATTCAAACACATTAAAACAAAATAAAATAGAAATAGAAATATATACAAAGGATAGACATGGGAATGCCTCCCAAGCGCGCTTGTTTTAAGTCTCTAGCTTGACTTTGTGTGCTTGCTAGTCATAGGAATCAAAAGGTTGAGCCAATGCACCTTTGGTCCTTCTCCTGCAAACACAAGAACAAAGTATGCAAAGGAGCACACTACTGTCCATAGGAAATAGACAGATTTTTCATCAAGGAGCATTACTAAAGATATAGCATGGATTAACACATGCTCCTTGAGGTTCAGATGATCATGAGAATCGAATGAATTTGGTGGAAACACAAAATCAACTACTGGTTCAAACGAAGTTTTAACAAAGTAGTCAACATCATCACCATCAATCAAATAATACACAATATTCAAATTCTCATGATCGATGTCGATCTCAGGGTTTTCTATTATTTTATCTATATCAGTTTCACACCCTAGATCAGCTAATTCAAGAAGAGGTCTAGATTCATCAAGCATCAAAAAGTCAGTTTCGAGATCAATTGAAGCACAAAGATAGTTCTTGTCAAAACAAACTTCAAGATGATCTCTAGCAATCTTTTCTACTCTCAAGTCATCTAGTTTTCTAGTTTCACATATCAGATCAAGACATTCATTGATGAGCACATGAGAATTCAGATCAGAGGCAATATCTTCAACACAAGGCAAGCAATTATCCTCAAAATAATGAAGTTCAGAAGTAGAATCGCATATACCTTCTAGTTGGGTTGGTGGAACCCAATAAATACCTCTTTGAGCTGATGGGCATCCTTACCTCAAAACTGTGAGCTCTCTTCCTTCTAGCATTGCCCGATGTTGCATAAGGTTTAGCCTAAGCATTTGTGCTATGTGTCTCATTGGCTTGCCCCAATACTCTTTCATGCTCCTAAGCCGATGTAACTCCACTCTTTGGTCTGGTGTGAGTATGCGTATATCAAATGGTGGTGGCTTCACATACGGCTGATCTTCAATGTCATCCTCAAATGTGCCTTCCTCTTCTTGTGGCTTCTCAAAGTAGCTTGAAGCCATTACTACAAGAAAAACAAAAACTAGACTAAAAGGTTAGTAACTATACAAAACAAATCAAAACAAAACATAAGAAAATAAAGCTTAGTCTCAAGAAAATTTGAAATCCTAATGATAAATCTACTTAGTTCCCCGGCAACGGCGCCAAATTGATGTTCTGCGTTTTACCACAGGCCAATTAACCTAAGTGCACGCTACCACAATCGAATGGTATATCGATGCAGCACTTTAGGATCGAATCCACAGAGAACTAGTGATCTATAACACTAAGAATACACAAACTTTCCTAATCTAAGCAAATAAGAAGATGATGATTTGTAACAAACTAAACTCCTAGAATTATGAACAATGTGATCTCAAATTCAAACAAGAAACAAGTGCAAGAATCAAACTTTAAATCAATAGCTAAGGATAGATCCATGGGCAAGATCATCGATATCGGGTGATCAAGATTCAATCTAGGATGCTCAAACAAAACAATCAACAAGTCTATAGGTCTAAATCTCGTTCAAATAGACTAATCCACTCCCGTGACAATAGCCCCTATGCTAATCATGAATTAGACATCAACTCCCGTTGGCCTTACCCAATCAAGCATGCATAAAACACAAGTCTACTAACCACTAAACATCTTGACAACAACTCCCGTTGGCCAAGCATGTATAGGACAATACTAGGTTGTTCAAGCATTTCATCGAACACCTTCCGGGCGTGAAACTACTTATGATCTAGATTAGATTTCCCAACCTTAACCTAGCATTAAAATCACCTAATAAGCCATAGAACAAAGTTAATCAAGCAAGAATCATCCTAAACATTCACCTAATCACCCTAATCTACTTAACCCATGAATCTAAGAATGTTTACTCAATAACTCCATGATAAACCTTAAATCTATGTGAGATTCAAGGTTAATCATGTAAGAGAAACAAGATAAGATGAAGTACTTCCTTAGAAATCAACAAAGATTCAAGCTTTTACAATGAAACAAAGTCTTTAGAGAGAAAATGAGATCTCTTCTGGTTTTGGGGGTCTAAACTATATATAAGAGGGCAAAACTCGAGCTGGTTCAATCCATAAACCAAGGTTAAACCGGAATAAACCGGTTAACAACTTGATTTTGTGATTTATCTTCTCGTAGCGGTTGCTCGCGCGATTACCAAGCCGCTACAAGCTCGCAGTCGGTTACTTATAGCCGCTCATCATCCAGATATGGAGCAGGGATTTGAGATGCAGAGCCAGCGGCCTTCCATCCCGCTACGTCGAGCCGCTGCGAAGCTCAGACCAACTTGTCTGCCTTGTCTTCTTCATCTCCTGATCTAGTCGCTCGTGACTGACCACCACGTGCTCATCCCACCGCGTTCTTTGCTCATCAAGGTCTGGTCCTGGCCTCCTTGCAGGTCTCTTTCCGATGATTCGCTCACCAACGCAGTCTTCTACGTCGTCAAGGTTGACTCACCGTCGGTTCTAGTCAGCCCGTCAATCGGTATCAGTCATTGGAACGACTCGGCAGTCCGATCGCTGGATTTGCAACCTTAGTCCCTGGCCTCTTGTTAACATCACATTTTAACCCCAAACTTCCATAATGTACAATTTAACCCTTGATTTTCGCCTTAAACTTCCAATTGTTCAATCTAAACCCTGTCAAATGCAATTATGCATGCAAATGCAATATAAAGACCTAAATGCAACCTAAAATGATAATAATGAACTAAAATATGAATCTAAAACTTAACAAAATCAAGAGATATCAACTCCCCCAAACTTGCTCTTTACTTGTCCACAAGTAAACATTCAAGAACAAGATGAGGAAATACTTTAAAATGAAAACTTAAACCTTAGAGTACCAACAAAAGCATTCGACTCAATATCCATCAAAGTAGTTTTAAAGTGCACCAATGATCTCTACTTTAAAAGAGTTAGCCATACTCATTACTCATGCAATGCCTTAGAGCTAAACTTTCAATGTAATAGCAAGAAACCAATGTAACTCAACTCTTTAACATTCATTAAGTGTTTAGTGAACTCTCTCGATCAACTTAAATCACAAACCAAAGGGCTAGGTGCTAAAGAGGCTAAGATGACATTTAAAGTGGAGTTTGCTCAATTTCCTTAGGGTTTTTCACTCATGAAAAAGGGATGCATAAGCTATTGCAAAAGTAAGAAGAAGAAGAACAATTCATGCATACAAGTATTCACTTCCATGTTCTACCCTTCCCTAGTTATGTATCTACAATCCCAAACCAAAAATATCAAACCCAAAACACTTCTCTCACCCCCAAATTCACTCTTTTCACCATTTTACTACTTAGGAAGCTCTCTTTTCTTTTCATCCTCTCAATTCTTTTATTTTCTTTTCTAGAGGATGTCATTTTTTATCTCATGCTTCCTAAGTTTCTCTTTTATTTTACCCCTTTTTTTTTATTGGTTTTCTTTTCACTCTTTCATTGCTTTCACTCTCTTCTTTTCTTTCCTCTCATCACATAATCTCACTCCAAAACAATCCCATTAAACCCCCCATCCTAACCAATAAAGGTAATTGGCATACGGAGGCTACTACTTGTCGTTCCTCTGTCATTCAAAATTTTGCACTAGAATACATCATCAACAAGAGGCCTCACTCATCAAACAATCAAGGGGCAAAGAAAAAGGGTTAGGGTTCAAGGTGAGGTACCATTTAGTGATGCAAATGGCCATTCAAGCTTGTAAGAAGGTCTAAAAGTGGATAAGCAAACTTGAATGTTCTGTTGTTACCAAGAGTGAGCAATTCAAGCTTCAAGAGAGAGTAATTAGATGTTCATTTAAGTTCAAGTTCATAGAGTTGAGCTACAAGGAAGACATGCATCTACAAATGAGTTCAACTTTCAAGCAATGAGATCCAAGCATGGTTCTTCCTTAACTTCATGTTCATATAAATGCAATAAACAACTCCAAAGATGGACATTCAATCAAACTCTTAAGTTGTTACTTACCAATCAAAGTTCATTAAGACTCCCTATGCATATGCAATGCAACCTAAATGCTTCTAGACTCAATCCTAAAGATGCAAATGATGCAACTAGATGCTTGTTTTTGTTGTTTTCAAAAATTTTCAAATTTTTAGGTTTTTTTCTATGCAAATAAGTATGCATAATGCAATGCATGAGATACATGACAAGTAAACAAAACAAAAAACAATGTGAGATAGTAGACTCTCCCCCAAACTTAATTCACACAGTCTCTTGTGTGAAAATAAATTTGAAAGAGAGGTGAAAGGGAAAATAAAATATGATGAACTAAGTATTGACAAGGGTAGAATGCACTTACTTGGAGTTGTCCTTGATGAAAGAAGGGGGATGAGGAGGGAGAGAGCTTGCTGTGACCTTGGCCATTTTGTCTTCACCTCTTGGAAAGATTTAGAACTCCCCCAAACTTGTCCCTAAACTTATTCAAACACATTAAACAAAATAAAATAGAAATAGAAATATATACAAAGGATAGACATGGGAATGCCTCCCAAGCGCGCTTGTTTTAAGTCTCTAGCTTGACTTGTGTGCATGCTAATCATAAGTATCAAAAGGTTGAGCCAATGCACCTTTGGTCCTTCTCCTGCAAACACAAGGAACAAAGTGTGCAAAGGAGCACACTACTGTCCATAGGAAATAGACAGATTTTTCATCAAAGAGCATCACTAAAGATATAGCATGGATTAACACATGCTCCTTGAGGTTCAGATGATCATGAGAATCAAATGCATTTGATGGAAACACAAAGTCGACTACAGGTTCAAACGAGGTTCTCACTAAGTAATCTACTTCATCACCATCAATCAAATAATACACAATATTCAAATTCTCATGATCGATGTCGATCTCAGGGTTCTCTATTATTTTATCTATATCAGTTTCACACCCTAGATCAGCTAATCAAGAAGAGGTCTAGATTCATCAAGCATCAAAAAGTCAGTTTCGAGATCAATTGAAGCACAAAGATAGTTCTTGTCAAAACAAACTTCAAAATAATCTCTAACAATCTTTTCTACTCTCAAGTCATCTAGTTTTCTAGTTTCACATATCAGATCATGACATTCATTTATGAGCACATGAGAATTAAGATTATGGGCAATGTTCTCACCACAAGGCAAGCAAATTTCCTCAAGTTGAAGTTTTAAAGTGGAAATTTTTGTACCTTCCAGCTGGAGTGGTGGAACCCAATACATTACCTCATTAAGGGCACAAGCAGCATCATACTCATCTTGAGTAACATCCCTTCCTTCAAACTCTGCTCTATCTCTAATGAGGTGTACCCGAACCATTTGTGCTATGTGTCTCATTGGCTTGCCCCAATACTTTTCCATTCTCCTAAGCCGATGTAACTCCACTCTTTGGTTTGGTGTGAGTATGCGCATATCAAAGGGTGGTGGCTTCACATACGGCTGATCTTCAATGTCATCCTCAAATGTGCCTTCCTCTTCTTGTGGCTTCTCAAAGTAGCTTGAAGCCATTACTACAAGAAAAACAAAAACTAGACTAAAAGGTTAGTAACTATACAAAACAAATCAAAACAAAACATAAGAAAATAAAGCTTAGTCTCAAGAAAATTTGAAATCCTAATGATAAATCTACTTAGTTCCCCGGCAACGGCGCCAAATTTGATATGGACTTTTTACAATCCAAGATCAAAGTAGTAAAGATAGTGTCAATCCGATCCTAAGTGATTTCAAGCAATGAGAATACAAGTTATGCTTAATCTAAGTACAACAAAATGTGTGTGATATCAAGTAACGGTTCACTAAATGAGTGATCAATAACTAAACTTGTAGGTAATATGATTAAAGAGGACTCATGGGCTTAGGCAATTGATTTCAAGTGACTAAGTTCCAACCTATGGGTTTCAAGCTTTCAAACCAAAGACTCCCTTAAGTCTAGACACTAAGATAGATTAGTTCTTTCCCAAGATACTAATCCCTATGCAATTGTGAATCAAACATCAACTCCCGTTGGCTTGATACACTCAAACATGCATGCTAATCAAGTCTAATAACTATCTAGTACTCCCAACATCAAATCCCTTTGGTTGGTTGTGCTAGAGCCTAGATGAGCTGGTTCAGACATTTCATCAAACACCTTCCGGGTGAGAAATGCCTAAGGATCTAGATTAAGATTAGCTAAGTCTAATCTAGCATTAAGCATACTCAATAAGCAAGGAAACAATAGATTTAATACTAAGAACCCTAGATCTTCACTCAATCACTCTAATCACCCTAGCCCATGGATCCAAAAGGAAACTACTCACTAATGAACATGGTAAAGTTGATATCTCTTGATTTTGTTAAGTTTTAGATTCATATTTTAGTTCATTATTATCATTTTAGGTTGCATTTAGGTCTTTATATTGCATTTGCATGCATAATTGCATTTGACAGGGTTTAGATTGAACAATTGGAAGTTTAAGGCGAAAATCAAGGGTTAAATTGTACATTATGGAAGTTTGGGGTTAAAATGTGATGTTAACAAGAGGTCAGGGACTAAGGTTGCAAATCCAGAATATCGCATGGGCTAAATTGCACGATTAGAACTTTTGGGCTGATTACGTGAGGACGTTTCTGCACATTCAATAGTCTTGGGGTCAATTCGTAATTGTCCAGAAGCTGAAGGACCTGTTTTGCAAATAATGTACCTCCAATCCCTGCTCCATATCTGGATGGTGTAGCGGGATGCAGTGGCCGCTACACAGAAGAAAAGTCACTATTGACCGGTTTATTCCGGTTTGACTTGGTTTATGGGATCAAACCAGCTCGAGTTTTTACCCTCTTACATATAGTTTTAGCCCCCAAAAACCCTAAGGGATCTCATTTTCTCTCAAAAGAACTTATTTTGGATTGTAAAAGCTTGAATCTTTGTTGATTTCTAAGGAAGTACTTCATCTTATCTTGTTTCTCTTACATGATTAACCTTGAATCTCACATAGATTTAAGGTTTATCATGGAGTTTGTTGAGTAAACATTCTTAGATTCATGGGTTAAGTAGATTAGGGTGATTAGGTGAATGTTTAGGATGATTCTTGCTTGATTAACTTTGTTCTATGGCTTATTAGGTGATTTTAATGCTAGGTTAAGGTTGGGAAATCTAATCTAGATCATAAGTAGTTTCACGCCCGGAAGGTGTTCGATGAAATGCTTGAACAACCTAGTATTGTCCTATACATGCTTGGCCAACGGGAGTTGTTGTCAAGATGTTTAGTGGTTAGTAGACTTGTGTTTTATGCATGCTTGATTGGGTAAGGCCAACGGGAGTTGATGTCTAATTCATGATTAGCATAGGGGCTATTGTCACGGGAGTGGATTAGTCTATTTGAACGAGATTTAGACCTATAGACTTGTTGATTGTTTTGTTTGAGCATCCTAGATTGAATCTTGATCACCCGATATCGATGATCTTGCCCATGGATCTATCCTTAGCTATTGATTTAAAGTTTGATTCTTGCACTTGTTTCTTGTTTGAATTTGAGATCACTTTGTTCATAATTCTAGGAGTTTAGTTTGTTACAAATCATCAATCTTCCCTTGTTTGCTTAGATTAGGAAATTTTGTGTATTCTTAGTGTTATAGATCACTAGTTCTCTGTGGATTCGATCCTAAAGTGCTGCATCGATATACCATTCGATTGTGGTAGCGTGCACTTAGGTTAATTGGCCTGTGGTAAAACGCAGAACATCAAATTTGGCGCCGTTGCCAGTTCTAAGTTGATTTTGACAGTGGGATTTAGTCATTGCTTGAGACTAAGTCTTATTTTCTTTTATTTGAGCACTGACACTTTTCCTTCATTACTCTTGAATCATCAGGTGTATGAACTTGAGGAGCAGAGGACCAACCGACCTTGTTCCAAGAGTAGACAACATACGAGCTTTAGAGAGGGAGTTAGCAAGGAAGAGAAGAGAAGAAAGAGAAGTCCATTTGGACAGATTGGGGTTAGATATGGAGGAAGAACAACATAACCCCCATAATGAAGACGTCCATGGAGCTGCCGACCATGGACAACAACACCAGGAAGCTCATCCAAGGGGAGCCCCAGTTGGAAATGGCCAAGGAGCTGCAAACCTTAGGCCACAACACCCTCCTCGCCAGCCTCTAGCCATTGGCACTTATGACCAGCCCAACATTCACGGAACAAGGGCAGGCATTAGAGCACCAGCTGTGGAGAACAACAACTTTGAGATCAAATCCAGCCTGATCAACATGATCCAAAGTAACAAATACCATGGTCTCCCTTCAGAAGATCCACTTGATCACCTAGACAACTTTGACAAGTTGTGTGGAACCACCAAGACTAATGGAGTCTCCGAGGATGCTTTCAAGCTCAGATTGTTTCCCTTCTCCTTGGGTGACAAAGCACGTATATGGGAAAAGAGTCTACCAAGAGATTCCGTTGAGACTTGGGAGGAATGCAAAAGAGTATTTCTCAACAAATTCTTTTCAACCTCAAGAACTGCTAAGTTGAGGAATGAAATCTCAGGTTTCCACCAAAAGAATCTAGAGAGTTTTGCTGAGGCTTGGGAGAGATTCAAGAGTTACTTAACTCAATGCCCCCACCATGGTTTCACAAATGAGAGCCTCCTAAGTACTTTCTACAGAGGATCCTTGCCTAAATTCAGAAGTATGTTGGATACGGCCAGCAATGGTTTCTTTCTGGGAAGAACAGCTGAAGATGGCATGCAACTCATTGAAAATATGGCTCTCAGCGATTCAGTCTATAATGATGATTATGATAGGCAGAACAGAGGTGGAGGTGGTGAAGACTCCCACACAAGGAAGGAACTGAAATCTCTCCAAGATAAAATAGACATGCTTCTTTTGGACAGAGCATCACAAGAGAAGGTGAACTTTGTGGACAAGCAAGGGCAAGAAGAAGCTTTGGAAGGTGCTGAGGTAGAAGGCCTAGAGGGACAGCATGAGCTGTGTTTCATCAACGCGAATGGGCAATGGTACAAGAAAGAACCAAATTTCCACTATCAAAACCCATACCCACCAAAACCCCAATACCCAACCAACTACCAGCAGAAACCCACATACCCATACCAACAAAGTGGCTACCCACCCAAACAACCTTACCCTCCTGGATTTCCCCCTAAAGGAAACCAATCAACTCAAGTCCAAGGGAGTTCTTCTCAAACCCATTCACAGAACACAAGCGTCGAGTCTATGTTCAAGCAGCTCTTGGAGTCTCAATCAAGGAGTGAGAAGCACATAGGGGATGAACTGAAAAATATCCATAACAAGATTGATGGGAGCTACCACGAGCTCAACAACAAGTTTAAAGCCTTGGAGAACCAGTTTGCCTCAATGAGTTCAAACTCTAAAAGACCAATGGGAGCACTTCCTGGAAAATCTGAGCAAAACCCAAAAGAGTCATTGAACTCCATCACACTTAGAAGTGGAAGAGAGCTTCCATCAAGAGTTCTCATTAAGGATAATGAGAAGCCAGCTGGGGAGGTTGTCATCAATCTTGATGATGATGTTGTGATTGTGAATGACAAGGTTAATGAAGACATCTTAGAGAAAATGGTTGAGGCAAAAGGGAAAGGAAAGATTGGAGAAGAAAACAAGAAAGTAGACAAGACTGAAGCCTCTTCCTCTTCCAAAGGAGCATCATTCACTCCTCCTCCCTATGAGCCCAAGCTTCCATTCCCTGGAAGATTCAAGAAGCAGCTGTTGGAAAAATATAAGGCCCTCTTCGAGAAGCAGATGAATGAAGTTCAAATCACTATGCCCATCATAGATGCCTTTATGCTAGTCCCTCAGTACAGCAAGTTCCTTAAAGATGCTGTGACCCAGAAGAAGAAGGAAATGGAAGGGATGGTAGTCCTCACACATGAGTGCAGCGCAATAATCCAGAGATTGACGGTCCCTAGGAAGTTAGAAGACCCAGGAAGCTTCACATTACCTTGCTCCATTGGACCCCTGAAGTTTGAAAAATGTCTATGTGACTTGGGAGCTAGTGTGAGCTTGATGCCTTTGACAGTTGCCAAGAGGCTTGGTTTCACTCAATACAAAAAGTGTAGGATCTCCCTAGTACTAGCAGATCGCTCAGTGAAGCTCCCTATTGGCATCCTAGAAGACCTTCCAGTGATGATTGGAGATTGTGAGATTCCGACTGACTTTGTGGTGCTTGAAATGGATGAAGAGCCTAAAGACCCCTTGATATTTGGGAGACCTTTCTTAGCTACTGCTGGAGCTATAGTCAATGTGAGGGATGGTAAGATTGATCTCCATCTTGGCAAAGGAAACATCCTTCAATTTGATGTTAAGGAAGTGATGAAGAAACCAACAATACAAGGCCAAGTATTCTATATTGAGGCTATGGATGCTCTAGCTGATGAATTCCTTGAGGAGATGGCCATTGAGGATTCTCTACAACATGCTCTGACAGTTGATAGAGAAATCCAGTTGATTGAGGACAAGGTGAGCACCGGGTATGTGAACATCCTAGATACTTGCAAAGAAGAGGTTGGGGAAACGAGTTTGATAGACCTGCCTAAAGCCATTAACCACCATGCCTCAGTCACACCACAAGAGATACTTCATCAAGACGATTGGAGTGAGCTCAAGGCACCCAAGGTGGAGCTTAAACCTCTTCCCCATGGTGTAAGGTATGCTTTTCTTGGCACTAACAACACTTATCCTGTAATTGTGAGTAGCCAACTCAGTGAGAACCAATTGTCTACACTTTTAATTGAACTTAAAAAGTTTAGAAAGGCTATTGGCTACTCACTGGAAGACATAAAAGGTATATCACCTTCTTTGTGCATGCATAGAATACACCTTGAAGATGAATCAATGACTTCTGTAGAACATCAAAGACGGTTGAACCCCAACCTGAAGGATGTTGTAAAGAAAGAGATTCTTAAACTTCTGGATGCTGGGGTGATCTACCCTATCTCTGATAGCACATGGGTGTCTCCTGTGCATGTGGTTCCAAAGAAGGGTGGTATTACCGTTATAAAAAACGATAAGGATGAGTTGATACCAACTAGAACCATAACTGGTCATAGGATGTGCATAGACTATAGAAAGCTGAATGCTGCATCTAGGAAAGATCATTTTCCTTTGCCATTCATTGATCAGATGCTTGAAAGACTAGCAAACCATCCTTATTATTGCTTTCTTGATGGTTACTCAGGGTTCTTCCAAATACCCATACACCCCAATGATCAGGAAAAGACAACGTTCACATGTCCTTATGGTACCTTTGCTTATCGAAGGATGCCATTTGGACTATGTAATGCACCAGCGACTTTCCAAAGAGCAATGATGTCTATATTTTCTGATCTTATTGAGGATGTTGTGGAGGTCTTTATGGATGATTTCTCTGTGTACGGATCTTCCTTTGCTGTGTGTTTGTCTAATTTGTGCAGGGTTTTGCAAAGATGTGAAGAGACAAACCTTGTGCTGAACTGGGAGAAGTGTCACTTCATGGTCAAGGAAGGGATTGTGCTTGGGCACAAGATCTCAGGAAAGGGAATAGAAGTGGACACGGCAAAGATAGATGTGATGGTTGGATTAGCTCCACCTAGATCAGTGAAAGACATCAGAAGCTTCTTAGGCCATGCTGGGTTCTATAGAAGATTCATCAAAGACTTCTCAAAGATAGCTAGACCATTGACAAAGCTGCTATGCAAAGAAGCTGTCTTTAACTTTGACGATGAATGTCTTGAAGCCTTCAAGAAGCTGAAGAGTGAGCTAATCAATGCCCCCATAGTTCAACCACCAGATTGGGAGCTACCCTTTGAGATCATGTGTGATGCTAGTGACTATGCTGTGGGAGCAGTTTTGGGGCAGAAGAAGGACAAGAAGAGTCATGTAATCTACTACGCCAGTAGAACCTTGGATGATGCCCAAACTAGATATGCCACTACTGAGAAGGAACTCCTAGCCATTGTCTTTGCTTTTGAGAAGTTCAGGAGTTACCTAGTCGGATCAAAGGTTGTAGTCTACACAGACCATGCAGCTTTGAGACATCTTCTAGCTAAGAAGGATGCCAAGCCTAGGCTTCTGAGATGGATCCTTCTGTTGCAAGAATTTGACTTGGAGATTAAGGATAAGCCAGGGGTAGAAAATGGTGTAGCTGACCACTTGTCAAGGTTGAGAGTGGAGTGTGGGATCCCCATTAATGATACACTTCCTGAAGAACAATTGATGGCCATTAAAGTAATTGTGGATCTGTGTGAAACCGGTAGGAAGCTTGAGGAAGCCAAGACAAGTGAGGAAAAAGAGCCATGGTACGCTGATCTGGTTAACTACCTAGCTTGTGGAAAAGAGCCTCTCGGTTTGGAAGGTTATGCTAAGAAAAAGTTCTACAAGGATGTAAGGAGGTACTTTTGGGATGAGCCTTATCTATACATCCTTTGCAAGGATCAACTTTATAGAAGAGTGGTGGCTGGTGAAGAAATTGAAGGGATCCTTACACATTGTCATGGATCATCTTATGGAGGCCATTTTGCTACCTTCAAGACTGTTGCAAAGGTGCTCCAAGCTGGATTCTGGTGGCCTCACATGTTCAAAGACACACAAGACTTTGTCTCAAAGTGTGATTCATGCCAGAGGAGAGGGAACATCACTAAGAGAAATGAAATGCCCCAAAATCCTATACTTGAAGTTGAGCTGTTTGACGTGTGGGGTATAGACTTCATGGGACCATTCCCGTCCTCTTTTGGCAACCAATACATCCTGGTGGCTGTTGATTACGTGTCTAAGTGGGTTGAAGCTATTGCCAGCCCGACTAATGATGCCAAAGTGGTCCTTAAGATGTTCAAGAGTCTCATATTCCCAAGGTTTGGAGTCCCCAGAGTGGTGATAAGCGATGGAGGCTCACACTTCATCAACAAGGTCTTTGAGAGTCTTCTTAGGAAGAATGGTGTAAAACACAAAGTGGCCACTCCTTACCATCCTCAGACCAGTGGACAAGTTGAACTCTCCAACAGGGAAATTAAGAGCATTCTGGAGAAGGTTGTAGGCACTACAAGGAAAGACTGGTCTAGCAAGCTTGACGATGCTCTTTGGGCCTACAGAACTGCTTACAAGACACCTTTAGGCACCACACCGTTCAACCTTGTCTATGGAAAGTCATGCCACTTGCCAGTTGAACTAGAGTACAAAGCTCTGTGGGCTGTTAAACTCCTCAACTTTGATATCAAGACAGCTCAAGAGAAGAGGTTGATTCAGCTGCATGAACTAGATGAAATCAGGCTTGATGCTTTTGAAAACTCAAAGATCTACAAAGAAAAGACCAAAGCCTTTCATGACAAGAAGATTTTCAAGAGGGAGTTCAAAGTGGGAGACCAGGTGCTGCTTTACAATTCTCGGTTGAAGCTGTTTCCCGGGAAACTGAAGTCAAGATGGTCTGGCCCTTTCAAGATCAAAGAAGTGAGATCCTATGGAGCAGTTGTGCTTTGGAACAAGGATGGAGGGGAATTTGTGGTGAATGGTCAGAGAGTTAAGCTCTACCTGGGAGCAACAGAAGAAGGAGAAGGAACCTCTGTACCGCTCTCCGACCCCATCCCCGCTTAGTCCAAAAAGAGAGGAAGTCAAGCTAGAGACTTAAAACAAGCTCACTTGGGAGGAATTCCCCTGTTTATCCCTGTACATATTTTCTTTGTTCTCTTTTGTTTTAAATTTCTAGGTTCTACTTGGGTATTTTCTTGTGTTATTCAGTTGCTCAATGATCACGGACGAGCTGAGCCAGAATTACGGGTGGCAGTGGCTTGTAGCGGCTCTTCATAGCGGTCTACCTATGCCGCTACGGTACCTGAGGTTTCACAAATACGGCTAAGGCATGTAGCGGCTTCCTGTCGCGGCTACCTAAAGCCGCTACTAAAAGAACGAATCTCCTGCTCGAAATCGGGATGGTGTAGCGGCTATGCATAGCCGCTATGAAGGGTGTAGCGGCATGGTGTAGCGGTTTACGTAAACCGCTACGGGACCCAGGTAAGTGGTTTTGCATCTGATTTCCGGTTCAATTCGAGTGAACCGGAACGAAACCAAAATCGACCACCCCTCTTTGCTCTCTCGAAAACCAGCCTTCTTCCTCTCTCTCTCACTTTCTAAACCTCCATTATCATCTCCTATCTCATTCCTCTTCATCACTTTCTCATTTCTCAACCAAATCACTTGTTTTTTTTGGCTTTGAGCTCGTGAAATCACCTCCTTTTCCTCTATCTCTCACCGATTTTCACCCTAGCAAACCAAGGTAAAGGGTTTCAAATTGCATACTTTTAGTTCAAAATTTTACAAGTTTTTGAAAAGTGTTGCATATTTGATTTCTTGTGCTAATACTGTTCTATGTGCCCATATTGGTTGTTTGGTGAGTTTGGTGATGAAGAACTAGCTTAATTAGCTTGAATTGAAATTTTGGAAAATTAGGGTTCTTGAGAATTTCGAATTTTGGGGGAAGATTGTGGTTTGTGTTTCCAAATAGCCTACTAGGCTACTATATGGCTTGTTATGTGAGAGTACTTGATTTGCCTTCCATCTACTTGACATTCTCCTTAATTCTCAAATGAGCTTCATCATGAGATTAATTGAATGTGCTTGTTTTGTCTATATTGTGTAATGATGGAATGGCTTGGCTTGATTGAAGTTCTTTGCTCTTTTAGACCATTGAAACTTTCAATTAGTCCTTATCAAGTTTAAGTGTGATGCTAATTGATCATATCACTTACACACTTTTGAGCTTGTTGTTTTGCAGAGTATGTCTTCTTCCCGCCGTCCAACGAGGAAAAATCCATCAAGAGAACCCGGAGGAGCATCCAAACCTCCCACTCAAGTCTATCAACGCTCTAAAAAGAAAGGCAAAACGGCTGATCTTGAGGCTGAAGTTGAAAGAGAGATTGAAGAAGCTCTTCAAGCGGGGACTGAGACCGAAGAAGAAGCTCACAACCAACCACCAGCGCGTAAAAGAAAAAGAGACCCCCCAACGACAAGAAACCCATCCGCCAAGCAACTCCACAAGCACCTCGCAGACGTTTTCAAGTGGGCTCCCATGAGATTCCCCGATCCTGATACCCTGCGGCAACTTGGACTTTATGATGATGTGCTTCTGATTCTTCAGAACATGGGTTTGGAATCTCTGATGGGTATGAGCTATGGAGTTCATGAGGAGGTTTCTAGACAGTTTTTGTCTACTTTGGTTGTGACTACCCACTGTGATGAAGATGAGGAAGAAGGTTTTGGTAGGATAACGTTTAAGGTGAATGGCAAGATCTATAAAGTTGGCTTCAGAAGGATTGGCACCATCCTTGGCCTTTCAGATGATCAGTGTCCATCTTTGCCAAACCGACCATCCATTGCAGACGATGTGTGGCTCGAGATAGCGGGTAATGTGCGTATACCAGCGGAGATTAAAAACACTGATATCTCAAACCCCGCGGTGAGATATGCCCACAAAATCCTAACCCACACACTCTACTCTAGAAGAGAGCCAGGTGGAGCATATGAAGAAGAACTTAAGCTTTTAGCTCTAGGCCTCCTCCCCATCATCGAGGAAAGGCTGCAGCGCACCACGTTCGAAATGTTTGAGGGTTTGGGGATGGTAGGCCTCCTTATGAAGAGGTTTTGTGAGTACCAGGATTGGGCATGGACAACTGCAGACAGCACTCCCAAGTTATACATAGGGAGTCTCATAACCCCTATCTTGGAAGCTATGGGAGTTGACATGGGTCCTCAAGACCATGGTCCTGCCTACCTTGATCTCCCTTACTTGAAGAAGTCCCAGTTCCTTAGTGGGAGGTCAGGAGACTTATTTGCTTACCCTTTTTGGTCACGAGATGAGCCGCAGGAACCATTGCAGATCTTCCTTCCTTGCACTCGATTGACAACACTATCCAATCCTGATCACGTTGCCTTTAGCCCCGCCAGTCATGAGCTTATCTCTGCTGATCATGGTCCTCTTGAAGGTATCAAAAAGCCACGTGAGAAAAAGACCAAGAAAAGAGCTTCAACTGCCCCCCGCTCCAGTGATGCAGACGATGAAGGACCTAGTTCACCAGTACATCCAGCTAGGCTCTATGGAACAGAGAGGTATTACTTCAAGCCCTACAGTGGTGTCACGAACAACGTAGCCTTACGAGAGGCTCTCTCTCAAAATGCAAAGTTGCTTCGGTGGAACAAGATGCAAGACTCCACAAATTACAAGCTGAAGAACTCTGTGAAAATCCTCAAGAGGCAAATGAAGAAGGTTACTTCAATGCTCAATCAGCTCACCACGGGATCCGGTTGCCAAAGGGATGACACACAGGCTGGACCTTCATCTCTCTCTCCACCGGTTTACTACCAGCCTCCACCACCCCGGTCCCCAGATTCTGAACTCCGTCGTCAACGCAGAAACCGACCCCCACCGACCCGATACTCGTCCAACGAGTCTCCTTCAGTCGCCACAGCAGACGACGACACGGAGGGTGCCTCATCCTTCACCTAGCACGGTATCTTCTTTCCTCATCATTGTATATATCCGCCTTCATATGCATTTATTTTAATTTTCGGTATCATTCCCACTCATTGCCACACAGAGACTGTGTAGCTCACGTGTGGGGGAGGTACCAAGTATTTAACCATGTTTACTTTGTCTTTTTGCACTGAGTTTTGCATTGTATATAGGTATATGCATTGAAAAATACAAAAAAAATTTGAAAAATCTAAAAAGAAAAAAAAAAAAAATCATTTAGGTTGCATCATTTCATTGTTAGGATCGAGTCTAGAGCATATAGATTGCATTCATATTGCATAGGGAGCAAGGATTGTGCTGCCTCATAAAGAACGCATGCCTAGAACTCAAAATGACATCCTAGCTAATCATAGCAAATAGCTTAAGCATCTCTTGAAAAGCTTGTAAGCTTCGAGCCTTGAAAACTCTTCTTGAAACTGGTTGTTTGCTTGAGATCGACATTGTTCTTGAATCCAACTCCAAACTGAATCGTAGCTTAATGAACTTAATCTATCTTGCTTATGGACTCTTGTTTGCTTGATCATGGATTCTATGAACTTTTGGGTTTGTCTTTCTTATCAATATCACTCTTTGGAAAACCCAAAAGGCACCTCCCCACCCTTTAACCCTAACCATTCCTTTGGACCGCAATCGAATTTGCTTGAGTGAGGCCTCTTATAGATAGCTTGTCATGTGCAAAATCTTGAGAGTATTGGGAGCGACATTGGCTTGTTCCCATCTTTGGCTAGCTATAGGACCTCATTGAGCTAGCATTTAGGAATGGGAAGTGTATTGGTAACTATAAGCTTTGATCTTCGGGTTTGAGGTGAGAGATGTTTGGAGGAAGTGAAATAAAAGAGAGATGAAAAGAAGATGACCACTAGGGATCAAAGAAAAAGAAAATAAAAGCTCTAGGCACCTCAAGTAAAACTCCATAAAAAAAAAGAATGAGCTAAGAGAGAAAGTATCCCTAGTAGGTTCAAACAATAAAAAAAAAATATAGAGAGTTCATTTCTTAATCTTTGGGTAAAAAAAAAAAAAGGAGATGAGATTACACCAAGAGAAAGGGTAGAATTTGAAGGTGTTTAGGAAAAGGGTAGAGTGATGAGAACAATCCATTGTATGCATGAATTGCTCCTTTTCTTAGATAAATTTTGCATAATGATCAAGCTCCTTTTCTTGAGTGTAAGTTACCAAATATTTTGAGCCCTCTTTCTATCATCATTATCCCATTTTCACTCACCAAGCCAAATGATTGAGATCAAGTTTCCATTTGCAAGATTTCACCTTGATAATTTGTTAATGAATGTGAGAGTTGGAGTAAAGACTTGTTGATTGATGAGCATTGCATCTAGTGAAGAGTCATAAGAGTCTTGATAGGCCTTGAGAAGATAGAGTGTACTTAGAGAGTTTGCTCATGCTATTTGCTAAGATTCCCTAGGATGTAATGTTGAAGGCTAGGAAGTGTATCTTGAGGTTCTGAGCTCCCACTTTCAAACCTCTCTCCCTATTTGTTTTGAAAGTTCACTTGAGGACAAGTAAATGACAAGTTTGGGGGAGTTGATGTCTTGCTTATTTGCATAGTTTTGATCACCCTTTATTGTACATTTTGATCACTTAGGATAGCATTTAGACTCATTTAGGCTGCATTGCATAGCATATGTCTCTATCAGGTATTGAAGGTACAAGATGGTGATTTTGGAGCTGTTGGAAGTGATTGAAGTGCTGATATGAAGATTTGCCCAAGTGTTGTAGCGGGATGGTGTAGCGGCATGCTGATGCCGCTGGTGATACACTCGATTTCCGGGAGATGTAGCGGCCTGCCCAAGCCGCTATGGAGAAAACTCGATCCCCTGCTCCATATCTGGATGGTGTAGCGGCCACACTAAGCCGCTATGCGCGTAGCGGTGTCACGTAGCGGCATCACTTTGCCGCTATGACATGAAGCGGTTTCACGCAGCGGCTTTGCATAGCCGCTGTGAGTGCTTAAACCACGGTTTTGTTGGGTCACCCAGGTTTGTTGGGTGAACCCAACTCGAATTTTAGCTTCCTATAAGTACTTTTAGACCTAATTGTGGCAATTATCTCTTATTTTCTGTCTGAAAAACACACAAGAACATTTTGGGTGAAAAAGCTTGAGACTTTAATCTAATCTCTTCTTGTTCTCTTGTTTGTTCTTGCTTTAATTTGTTCACTAATCATGATTAACCTTCAATCACCAGTTGTTGTTGGGTTTACCATGTTCATTAGTGAGTAGTTTCCTTTTGGATCCATGGGCTAGGGTGATTAGAGTGATTGAGTGAAGATCTAGGGTTCTTAGTATTAAATCTATTGTTTCCTTGCTTATTGAGTATGCTTAATGCTAGATTAGACTTAGCTAATCTTAATCTAGATCTTTAGGTATTTCTCACCCGGAAGGTGTTTGATGAAATGTCTGAACCAGCTCATATAGGCTCTAGCACAACCAACCAAAGGGATTTGATGTTGGGAGTACTAGATAGTTATTAGACTTGATTATCATGCATGTTTGAGTGTATCAAGCCAACGGGAGTTGATGTTTGATTCACAATTGCATAGGGATTAGTATCTTGGGAAAGAACTAATCTATCTTAGTGTCTAGACTTAAGGAAGTCTTTGGTTTGAAAGCTTGAAACCCATAGGTTGGAACTTAGTCACTTGAAATCAATTGCCTAAGCCCATGAGTCCTCTTTAATCATATTACCTACAAGTTTAGTTATTGATCACTCATTTAGTGAACCATTACTTGATATCACACACACCTTGTTGCACTTAGATTAGGCATAACTTGTATTCTCATTGCTTGAAATCACTTAGGATCGGATTGACACTATCTTTACTACTTTGATCTTGGATTGTAAAAAGTCCATATCACGGGTCATGAACCAGACATATACCATCTTAAGAGATTTTGAATAAAACCACCACAAACATATGTTCCTCTAAGATGGAACCTTAGAAAGGATTGAGAATATATGTTGGATATGAATGTCTTTTTCCCACAAGTTTAAAGTATCTTGAGCCAAACATGGGTGATCTATTCAGTGGCCAAGAACACGGATTGCATGAGCAAATGAATCCAACTATCCAACATTAAAAGGAGAAAGCTATAAGCTAGTAAAGAATAAAAGAATGATAAAGAGAAATAGAATGGTATTAACCATCATTGTCTTGGCAAGATCCTCGGACTATAGAATATGATTTAAGACGTCCATATGATATTAGATGAGATGATACAAAGCTAGCAGAACTAGATGCCAGACACATTGACCCGAAAGAAAAGAATGATTATGTCATACCAGCTTAGCACCAACGAATTGATGCCCTAGAGAGACACAGTCAAGTTGCTACAGAGTCTATACAAGATAGACCAATGAGTTCCATTAGATAAGAATTCTCGGAAAGAAAAGAGAAAGGTGCATAGAAAGATAAGACAAATCCAGGGTCATTAGGGAAACCAGATCAGACATAGAGATAAGGTTGGCCAGCTGAACATCTAAGGTACCAAACCATGTAGCTTGGGACGCCAAGCTGCTAGGTAATAAAGGTCTTGGATAATGAGATCTCAAAATCGATTAGATCATGTCTGGAACATAATGGAACCACATAAGAGTGTCGACACATAGATGATATAAGAATGTGAAAGAAAAGTAGCACTTGAACTTAAAGATATAAGCAAGGATCAGAACCCACATGTATATAAGAATGCATTCATAAGATCAAATTGAGTTAGATGGAAACGTGGGATTATATACTGCATAGACAGATATGCGTATTAGCCAATTATACTGACGCCATTAGATGATATAAACCAGTGAACAAATAGGTCTTGTGAGGGAAACAAAATCGTGAGATATAGTACATGACCACGTGGTCTAAGATGTTCACCTTCCTACTTATAGCATTCAAGCGTAGCTTGATTACACAAGGATCCTCACATAGACCATGGAACAAATTATAAGGAGATAAACTCCTATGTTGTGGATGCTACTACATATTTCGAATTGATAAAGGTCTGGTCATAAGAAGGAAGTTAGATTGACATATAATAATGTAGTAAGCTGTATATGATACATTGGATAAAGATAATAAAGATACCAGAATGATGAGAAGAGAAGTTCTCAAGAACAACATTGTTCCAAAGTTGTTTATGAAACAAAAGCAGCTGCATATAGTGTGATAGACTAAGTTGATACTTAGTAAAAGAGTTCTATAAGAACAATCCAATTCAGTCTATGTATACTCACAAAAGAAATATGAAAATTCCTTGTGTTTGTGTTTATACTAAACCAGCCTAAAGAAAGGTTGATTAGTTTTGATAAATACAAGTTATCGATCGATTCTTGGATAGGCTATGTTTGTACATATGATGGGACTGCAATAACTTGCAGCAGAGATTATAGCCATGGGTATGTGTGTGTTGAGATCAGCACGTCCTAATAGTGACATATGATATGGTCATAGGAAAAGGCAAATGGGACCATTAAGATTCACGCCAAAGTCCATACCAATCAAAGACCATGTCCGGCTATGTTCCGGCCCAATCATCCATGAGAGACAACCAATATAATATCTCAAAACGTGGTATGGCCTTTTGGTACCAAATATCAGCATGCATATCGGTATGCATAGTTTAAGATATTGTTGATGGCAAAGAAGGTTCTAAGGAACCAATAGCAATATATATAGATATTGCAGCAACCTCATTGCAGCACACCGACCATGTCATTGCAGCAACATTGGACTGCAATATCTTAACCATTCATAGACAAGTTATAGGTGTGTGTGGAAAAGGTCCATGACCTGACATATATGTTTTAGAACGTGGTATGGTCCACGGCAAGAAGGTCATGAGACGTGATATCTCTTGATTTTGATGATTTTTAGATTCATATTTTAGTTTATTATTATCATTTTAGGTTGCATTTAGGTCTTTATATTGCATTTGCATGCATAATTGCATTTGACAGGGTTTAGATTGCACAATTGGAAGTTTTGGGCAAAAATAAAGGGTTAAAATGTAACTTTCAAGACTTTGAAGCCAAACTGAAAAGAAGTAAAAACCAGCGGACCATCCTGCAAATACACGGAGGGCTAGATTGCAACATTAAAAGTATTGGGTCTGATTCGTGAGGTTGTTTCTGCACATAAGAAAGTTATGGGGCAAGAGTGTAAATAACAGGAACTCCAGGGACCAAAGCTGCAAAATAAGAGAAGTTCACCATTGCTGTTGCACGAGCTTTCTTCTTCGCCGATCTGTAGCCGACGGCGAGGCTCGGTTCGACGACGAGTGAGCTGACCATGACGAAGACAACGGAAATATGGCCTAGACGATAGATCTTGTGGTTGAGCAAACCGGTGGAGACGAAGGAGTCGACGACACCGGTGGAGCCTCTTCACGGAGGAGCTCGATTCACGGCGGAGCAGAAGCGGACCGGAGCTTGACGACGTCGAGCCGAAGAGGACCACCGGATGAGCACGGCGAGGAGACCACGAGGAAGAAGAAGAGCTGATACTCGTGTTCGTGAAGGATCATAGCGGCTTGACGTAACCGGATAGCAAGGCCGCTACATTGATTTCCAAGCCCCTGCTCCATATCTGGATGGTGTAGCGGGATGCAGTGGCCGCTACACAGAAGAAAAGTCACTATTGACCGGTTTATTCCGGTTTGACTTGGTTTATGGGATCAAACCAGCTCGAGTTTTTACCCTCTTACATATAGTTTTAGCCCCCAAAACCCTAAGGAGATCTCAATTTTCTCTCTAAGACTTTGTTTCATATTGTAAAAGCTTGAATCTTTGATCATTTTTAAGGAAGTTCTTCATCTTAATTCTTGTTTCTCATTCTCATAACATGATTAACCTTGAATCTCCCATAGATTTAAGGTTTATCATGGAGTTCATTGAGTAGACATTCTTAGATTTATGGGTTAAGTAGATTAGGGTGATTAGGAGGATGTTTAGGATGATTCTTGCTTGATTAACTTTGTTCTATGGCTTATTAGGTGATTTTAATGCTAGGTTAAGATTGGGAAATCTAATCTAGATCATAAGTAGTTTCACGCCCGGAAGGTGTTCGATGAAATGCTTGAACAACCTAGTATTGTCCTATACATGCTTGGCCAACGGGAGTTGTTGTCAAGATGTTTAGTGGTTAGTAGACTTGTGTTTTATGCATGCTTGATTGGGTAAGGCCAACGGGAGTTGATGTCTAATTCATGATTAGCATAGGGATTATTGTCACGGAAGTGGATTAGTCTATTTGAATGAGTTCTAGACCTATAGACTTGTTGATTGTTTTGTTTGATCATCCTAGATTGAATCTTAATCACCCGACATCGATGATCTTGCCCATGGATCTATCCTTAGCTATTGATTGAAAGCTTGATTCTTGCGCTTGTTTCTTGTTAGGATTTGAGATCACTTTGTTTATAATTCTAGGAGTTTAGCTAGTTACAAATCACACATCTTCCCTTATTTGCTTAGATTAGGAAAATTTGTGTATTCTTAGTGTTATAGATCATTAGTTCTCTGTGGATTCGATCCTAAAGTGCTGCATCGATATACCATTCGATTGTGGTAGCGTGCACTTAGGTTAATTGGCCTGTGGTAAAACGCAGAACATCAATTTGGCGCCGTTGCCGGGGAACTAAGTAGATTTATCATTAGGATTTCAAATTTTCTTGAGACTAAGCTTTATTTTCTTATGTTTTGTTTTGATTTGTTTTGTATAGTTACTAACCTTTTAGTCTAGTTTTTGTTTTTCTTGTAGTAATGGCTTCAAGCTACTTTGAGAAGCCACAAGAAGAGGAAGGCACATTTGAGGATGACATTGAAGATCAGCCGTATGTGAAGCCACCACCCTTTGATATGCGCATACTCACACCAAACCAAAGAGTGGAGTTACATCGGCTTAGGAGAATGGAAAAGTATTGGGGCAAGCCAATGAGACACATAGCACAAATGGTTCGGGTACACCTCATTAGAGATAGAGCAGAGTTTGAAGGAAGGGATGTTACTCAAGATGAGTATGATGCTGCTTGTGCCCTTAATGAGGTAATGTATTGGGTTCCACCACTCCAGCTGGAAGGTACAAAAATTTCCACTTTAAAACTTCAACTTGAGGAAATTTGCTTGCCTTGTGGTGAGAACATTGCCCATAATCTTAATTCTCATGTGCTCATAAATGAATGTCATGATCTGATATGTGAAACTAGAAAACTAGATGACTTGAGAGTAGAAAAGATTGTTAGAGATTATTTTGAAGTTTGTTTTGACAAGAACTATCTTTGTGCTTCAATTGATCTCGAAACTGAATTTTTGATGCTTGACGAATCTAGACCTCTTCTTGAATTAGCTGATTTAGGGGATGAACTTGATGTGGATAAGCTCTTGCTTGAGATAGAAAACCCCCTTATCAAAAATAGTCATGAGAATGAGAACATTGTGTTTTATTTGATTGATGGAGATAATGTTGACTACTTTGTTAAAACTTCGTTTGAACCAGTAGTTGATTTTGTGTTTCCACCAAATTCATTCGATTCTCATGATCATCTGAACCTCAAGGAGCATGTGTTAATCCATGCTACATCTTTAGTGATGCTCCTTGATGAAAAATCTGTCTATTTCCTATGGACAGTAGTGTGCTTCTTTGCATGCTTTGTTCCTTGTGTTTGCAAGAGAAGGACCAAAGGTGCATTGGCTCAACCCTTTGATTCCTATGACTAGCAAGCACACAAAGTCAAGCTAGAGACTTAAAACAAGCGCGCTTGGGAGGCACTCCCATGTCTATCCTTTGTATATATTTTTATTTCTATTTTATCTTGCTTTCGTGTTTTTGAATAAGTTTAGGGACAAGTTTGGGGGAGTTCTAAATCTTTTCAAGGGGGCATATCAGAATTTCCAAGGTCACAACAAGCTCTATCCCTCCTCATTCCCTCCTTTCATCAAAGTCAACTTCAAGTAAGTGCATTCTACCCTTGTCAATACTTAGTTCATCATATTTTTATTTTCTCTTTCACCTCTCTTTCAAATTTATTTTCACACAAGAGACTGTGTGAATTAAGTTTGGGGGAAAGTCTACTATCTCACCTTGTTTTCTGTTTTGTTTACTTTTCATGCATCTCATGCATTGCATTGTACATACTTATTTGCATAGAAAAACCTAAAAATTTGAAAATTTTCAAAAACAACAAAAACAAGCATTTAGGTTGCATCCATATGCATAGCGAGCTGTGTTTTAATTTCATTGAAAAGAGCACATGTCTAGAAATCATCATGATACCCTAGCTAAACATATCAAGTAGCTTAAACATCTATTGAAAATCTTGTATGCTTCGAGCCTTGAAAACTCTACTTGAAACTTGTTGTGAGCTTGATATTGACTTGTTCTCTAAACCAACTCCAATCTTATTTGAGTTAATGAACGTAATTTATCTTGCTTATGGGCTTTTGTTGTGCTTGATCATGGTTACCTCACACACACTTGAGTTGGTCTTAATCCTTTCTACCAATCTTTGGCAACTCAAGTGGCCATCTTCACTTTGGATGGTTCACCTCACCCTTACCCTTACCTTTCCTTTAAGCCCTAGTCAATTTGATGAGTGAGGTCTTTTCTGAAAGTTTGAGATGTGCATAATGTTGAGAGTATTGGAAACGACAATGGTTGATCTTCATTACTTTCTAGCTTTGAGATCTCACAATTTTCTAGCTAATAGGATGGGAAGAAGTATTAAGTGTTTGATCTTAAAGGGTTGAAAAAAGAGTGAGTGAAAAGAGTGAACTCAAAGTTCTAAGAAAAGATAAGATATTAGGGATCAAAGAAAAAGAAAATATTAGCTCAAAGAGTATAAAAAAAAGAGAGTTGAGCTAAAGCTAAGAAAAATAGTGAATCCCTAATAGACAAAAGAAACAAAGAGTTCTAAAAGTGAGAGATTTTGGGATCTTTGAGTGAATGAAAAAGTGTTTGACATTGGGAATCAATGGTAGTAATTGTTTTGTGTCTAGGAAATGGGTAGAACAATGAGGATCAAACTTTGTATACATGAGTTGTTCTCTTTCTTAGATATATTATGCATAATGTCAAACTACTAGTTCTTGAGAGTAAACCACCATAAAAGAACTTGTAAACCCTCTTACTTCACCATTGCTTCAAGCCTTTCTCTCACCATGCCAAGTGATTAGGACCAATTGCCCATTTGCAAGAGTACACTTAAGACAATTGTTTAATGAATGTGAGAGTTGGTTAAGAGACTTGTTGATTGATGAGTGAGTAACTTGTGTAGAGATATTAGAGTTAAGATAGGCCTTGAGAAGCTAGAGTGTAATAGAAAAGATTGTTCATGCTATTTGCTATGTTTCTTTTAGGATATCATGTTGAAGGCTAGAAATGTCTCTTTTAGTCACTAGCTCCCATTTTTAGATATTTCCTCATCTTGTTCTTGAAAGTTTACTTGTGGACAAGTAAAGAGCAAGTTTGGGGGAATTGATATCTCTTGATTTTGATGATTTTTAGATTCATATTTTAGTTTATTATTATCATTTTAGGTTGCATTTAGGTCTTTATATTGCATTTGCATGCATAATTGCATTTGACAGGGTTTAGATTGCACAATTGGAAGTTTTGGGCAAAAATAAAGGGTTAAAATGTAACTTTCAAGACTTTGAAGCCAAACTGAAAAGAAGTAAAAACCAGCGGACCATCCTGCAAATACACGGAGGGCTAGATTGCAACATTAAAAGTATTGGGTCTGATTCGTGAGGTTGTTTCTGCACATAAGAAAGTTATGGGGCAAGAGTGTAAATAACAGGAACTCCAGGGACCAAAGCTGCAAAATAAGAGAAGTTCACCATTGCTGTTGCACGAGCTTTCTTCTTCGCCGATCTGTAGCCGACGGCGAGGCTCGGTTCGACGACGAGTGAGCTGACCATGACGAAGACAACGGAAATATGGCCTAGACGATAGATCTTGTGGTTGAGCAAACCGGTGGAGACGAAGGAGTCGACGACACCGGTGGAGCCTCTTCACGGAGGAGCTCGATTCACGGCGGAGCAGAAGCGGACCGGAGCTTGACGACGTCGAGCCGAAGAGGACCACCGGATGAGCACGGCGAGGAGACCACGAGGAAGAAGAAGAGCTGATACTCGTGTTCGTGAAGGATCATAGCGGCTTGACGTAACCGGATAGCAAGGCCGCTACATTGATTTCCAAGCCCCTGCTCCATATCTGGATGGTGTAGCGGGATGCAGTGGCCGCTACACAGAAGAAAAGTCACTATTGACCGGTTTATTCCGGTTTGACTTGGTTTATGGGATCAAACCAGCTCGAGTTTTTACCCTCTTACATATAGTTTTAGCCCCCAAAAACCCTAAGGGATCTCATTTTCTCTCAAAAGAACTTATTTTGGATTGTAAAAGCTTGAATCTTTGTTGATTTCTAAGGAAGTACTTCATCTTATCTTGTTTCTCTTACATGATTAACCTTGAATCTCACATAGATTTAAGGTTTATCATGGAGTTTGTTGAGTAAACATTCTTAGATTCATGGGTTAAGTAGATTAGGGTGATTAGGTGAATGTTTAGGATGATTCTTGCTTGATTAACTTTGTTCTATGGCTTATTAGGTGATTTTAATGCTAGGTTAAGATTGGGAAATCTAATCTAGATCATAAGTAGTTTCACGCCCGGAAGGTGTTCGATGAAATGCTTGAACAACCTAGTATTGTCCTATACATGCTTGGCCAACGGGAGTTGTTGTCAAGATGTTTAGTGGTTAGTAGACTTGTGTTTTATGCATGCTTGATTGGGTAAGGCCAACGGGAGTTGATGTCTAATTCATGATTAGCATAGGGATTATTGTCACGGAAGTGGATTAGTCTATTTGAATGAGTTCTAGACCTATAGACTTGTTGATTGTTTTGTTTGATCATCCTAGATTGAATCTTAATCACCCGACATCGATGATCTTGCCCATGGATCTATCCTTAGCTATTGATTGAAAGCTTGATTCTTGCGCTTGTTTCTTGTTAGGATTTGAGATCACTTTGTTTATAATTCTAGGAGTTTAGCTAGTTACAAATCACACATCTTCCCTTATTTGCTTAGATTAGGAAAATTTGTGTATTCTTAGTGTTATAGATCATTAGTTCTCTGTGGATTCGATCCTAAAGTGCTGCATCGATATACCATTCGATTATGGTAGCGTGCACTTAGGTTAATTGGCCTGTGGTAAAACGCAGAACATCAAGACGCCATCAAAGGATAAGTATGGACTGCAATATATTTTGGCTAACAAGTTTCACATATGGGACTGCAATATAAGTATGGGTCATTATGTATATCAATGGCAAATAAGGACCATAATGGTTGAAGAGAATGACCAAAAGTATGTTTGGTCGAAGACCATGACCTAACTTGATCAGAATACGGCATGGTCGATGGCAAAAACAAGAACATTGCGTTCGTATGGACCAAGGCATGTCCATAAGCACAAAGAAGCCAAACCATCAAGTCTAAAGGGTCCATGAGAAATTAGAGGATCTATGAGTGATGTTTGACCAAAAGCTAAAGGTCCATCTTAATGAAACCACGAGTGGAGCCAACATACATGTACTGGTCGAAGACCATACATCCGACCAAAGTGTAGAATGGTCGACAACAAAGATTCACGAGTTATCCATGAGAAGTCTGAAGCATTACAAGATTATCCAGTGACAATGCAGCCGACCTCTTCACCAAATCATTGTCAACCTCGACATTGAAGAAGCTTATATATCAGATTGGAATGAGAAAAATGACAGATCTTCAGTGAGGTATGAAATAGGGGGAGTAATACACGTTGTACTCTTTTTCCTTACCCATGGTTTTATCCCATTGAGTTTTTCCTGGTCAAAGGTTTTAATGAGGCAACACCTAAGGTGTATTACACGGTTAGGACATCCAAGGGTGAGTGTTATGAACCAAGTGGATTGTCATAACCTCTATCATGGTCGATGGGTCCATGGTCGATGGGCTTATGGTCGGCCCATCCATTACTGGTCCAAGTATAAACCTAGTCCATAGAGGCTTACTAATCCTATCCCAAATAAGTTTAGGGTTAGAGATATGGAAAACTTATTCCTTGTTGGTTTTGGAGATTATCCTTTTCCTAGATAATCTAAGATTTGTACTCTTTCTTTTTTCTTGTTGGATTTACTTATTTGTAATTCTCTATATAAAGGGATTCCCTTATGTTAATGAATACACACGAAATTCTCCTTTCTTTCTCTCTAGTTTACAACATATATATATATATATATATCGACAATTTATACTACATATTGTTTTTTACTGCAAGCTGCACCGAATTATATATTTATTAAATTGTAATCCAACTTTAATATTAAGCCAATGTTTTTATGAGATCGGATTTGAGATATTATTTAAATAAAAAAAAACAATTTTAAATTTCCAGCTATCTGAATTCTAAAGGAAGCGGGATCAAATTTGGAAAATAGACAGAGTAATAAAACTCACTATCATTTCCATAATTTAATGAAATCGTCTTGAACATATCTTCCCTCACAATATAGATGCAAGCCGCCGCTCCAATTTTATCGTTGACGTAACACATGATTATGGTCTTGTCAATGATAAAATACCTAACGCCCCAATACTCACCTCCTAGCCTTGGTAAGTTAGTTGTTGGCAAAGTCATCAAGTTTACCCACAGCACTTGCGCTCTATCGTTGATCTTATCCTTTGTCACCCAAATCTCAATCTTTCCCGTTGCGTAGGATTGATTTAACAATGATAATCGATCTCCATTATAAATAGATAGGACAAGTTTATTGACATTAAAAACTTTCTCACAAGGCAGCATGCAAAAAGTTTTGATGAATATACCCCTGGAAAAATTAAAGCTTTGGATGGTACTTTTACGTATCTCGTCAGAATAACCAATCCAAAACAAATTTCCCTTCACAGACATAGGGACTGCCCCCTCAGTGAGGGCGGACCACAAAGGCCACTTTCTGAAAGGAGATTCAATAAATTTAAACGTCTTAGAAGCACATTCGTAGACCGAAAATTTATCGTAACCTTTTCGGCAAGTGTCGTCCACGCTAGAAAAATAACCCAAAATTTGGTAACCCTTTTCGAGTCTACTACTATCATATCCTACGCCTACAAAACGAAAACCTTTTTCCTTGAATTCTATCAACCTCATATGTTTCAACCATGGATTCCAGACCACCACGCCTTTCTTCGAAAATTCACGAAACAATAATCCATCGCAAGATCTGACTTCAAGATTTTCCCAAATTTTAGGCTGACAAGGAAAATCAGATGCTACCTCACACACGTCTATCGTTGTATCAACTCCTGCGCCACCGAGGTCGACGTCAATTGAGTAAATCTTGGATTTGGTTAAGAAAATGAACTGGGGACGGGAGTGAGACGAGTGCTGCTTGAGGAAACTCTTGTCATTGAGAAGTTTATCGTTCCATTTTTTGCACACGGCTCGGAACCGAACAAGAGATCGAGGTGGAAGCCGAGAGAGTATCTCTGCCTCCATATCCCACGGAAGCTTCACCGAGGTCATCTCTTTCTTTTTTTTTTTTCTGATCCTAATACATAAACAAAGACGAAAAACTTTATGAATATACATATATAAATAGGGGTATCTAAATTTTACATTTGAAGTAAATCTTTTTCTCTTTTTGAAATATGAACTAAATTTTAAATATTTATTATGTGTTTATCTATTAACATTGAACATAACCAAATTATGTTCAAAACATAAAATAACTTAACAACTAAGTTTCTTGATAAAATATACTGTTAAATTAATAACTCTTAATTTTTTATGAGTAATAACATAACAAAAAAATTGTAAGGATTAATTTTTTTTTATTTCTTGACTTTTATGAAAAATACTCATAATGTTTTTTTTATCTTTTCTAAATAACTCTTGAGATTCCTGAGAAGATGACTATTAGAATAATATTTATTTAATACAAATGATTTAAACTAATAACACAAATTGTGACAAAAAATATAAAATAAAATAATAATTATAATTTTGAATTAATACTGCATATTATTTTACAAACAATACCAAAACATTATGATATGGATGAAAGTTTTTATTTTTTGAAATTTTTGAAAATTTTACTTAAAAAGTTAAATTATCTTTTCCAAATAGTGAGAACATAACTAGTTTCTAATTATATTTATTCTAATGTTTATCTCAAAATATATAGTTTATGAATTGAGACAACTGTGTATAAGTAAAAAATATAATTATAAATAATAAAAGTGTTTTTGAACAATATCTAAATTTTTAACTACTATCATGAGTTTAAAATAATAATATAAATTGTGACCAAATAAGTATAAAATAAATACAAAACCAAGTTTTGCTGATGATAAAATATTATTTTATTATATAAAGTTTGTGTCTTCAAATGATCTAATTAACATGATCATATCAATAAAAATTAGATTTATAAAAAACAAAATTGAAATTATTTTCCAAAAAACATGAAAATTCCCCTATCTTTTGTTTAGGATTTAAAAGAGATTCTCAGAAAAAGAAAATTATTATTACAAAATTATTTTTCAGTTCCTTTTAGGATTAAATAAATATTATTATTAGATAATATTAATATTATTATATTTTTAAGATTTTATAAAATAATTACTATCAAAAAATTATTTCTTGTTAATAATAAATATGTTTTTAAGAAATTAGTATTTTTACAATTCATTTTTGAATATCACTAATGTTTATAAAAATTATTTGTTAATTAAATAGGTTTTATCATCATCAAATTAATTTAATAAAAAACTATTAAATAAAAATTACAATTTTCTTTGTTCATGATTTAAAAAAAGAAAAAAAAACATTAAAATGTTGGTTAAGATTTTTTAAAAAAATTATCACATAATCACTTAAAATTTTCTGATTAACATGATCATTACACATGAAAATATATATTTTAAGATGTGACATGTGTTTAATTTTTTTTTATCATATATAATTATCATATTCACAAATATAGGATAGTAATTTAGGTTTTTGCAAATATGACTCAAAACTCAAAGTTAAACACAAAATTAACCGATGATTATTTTGCCTGAACTTGGCTTCAACTTTGCATATCCTCATTTATTTCAACCTACCACTCATAAATATAGATATACATTATAGTGATGTACATGTTTGATATCTCTTGTTTCAAGAGGAGGCAACCATCCGCACAAGGAAAAACTGGTGAGGTTGGTAGCCCCACCAGAGAGAAGAAATGCCAGCAAGAAAGTCTTTGATAGCCCCAATCAAATATTGGATCCTTGATTAATTTTACCTATTGTTTGTAGATAACAAAGAAGCCCTCGAACTGGTTACAGTAGCAGTTCATGAGGCAAATGAGTGAGCAAAGTTATGATCCAATCAGTGACATGGATCATTGTGGGAACCAAAATCCGCACTGTCGATTTTCGTTAATTTAGGAAGGCAAGGTAAACCTAGCTTTCCCAGAGGTCCCGGATTTTTGCTAAGCCAAAAACGTCAAGCAAACAAACAGTGAGAACAACAATATAATGATGAATTAGTAAAGACAGAAAGAGAACAAAGATGATCTTATTCCAAATCTATGGTTTGAGCGTTACAACAGGTAAAGCCTTAGCGGAAAGAGCCTTCGGCGAGTTCCTAGTATTAACCTCGTAAGACCTGAATAACCTAGTTGAGTCGCAGCTCGATAACAATAAAACGAAAATATGCCTAATTGCCCAAAGTGCTATGTTTGCTCTAAGTAAGAATTTTTGTTTGTCCCTGCATCCTCAACCTCGAAGTCCTTATATACTCCTTCTAGAGGCGGTTTGCTCTTTTCCCTTCTGCCCTCGGTCGAATTTATCGCTTCGCGGAAATATTCTTTTTTCCTCGATCTTCACAATTATCTTTGAAAACTTAACATTTATTTTCCGATCTTGTCATTTATCTTCCGAACTTAATATTTATATATTCCTACAAAATAATAGATACACCGTCATAAAGATTGGGCTCGATTTCAGATAAAATCGCGAGTGGGCTTTTAGCCAAGTTTTAGACATTCTCCGGTCATTTTTCGACTTAAGCGTTTTTGCGATTTTATCAAAAGAGCATTCCTGAGACGATGTCATCCCCGACGAGAGTTAGGATCTTTCGTATAGTGCATGCAACTTTAGGTGTTTAGTTAACCATTACTGTTTTACATGATCGATCCAAACTTTATACGAGGGAACGAGTTCTTACTCGATGAGTTTGATCAGTTTTCGAAGGAGGGAGTTACGACGATGAGACGACAATGGATTGATTGATCCAACTCACCGAACGGGTGAGTTGGATTGCTTATGCTACCCAACTTGCCCGTTTGGCGAGTTGTACTGGTCCAATTCGCCGAGCGGGCGAGTTGGTTGTCTCGTTTGATCCAACTCGCACGTTTGTCCAACTCGCCGAACGGGCGAGTTGGTCGGTTTGTGTGGCCCGGTCCGTCCGTTTGACGAGTTGGACGTCTTGCTCGACCAACTTCTCCGTTTGGTGAGCTGGACAATCGAGTCCTTCAGTCGTTTTATTGTCTTTGACGCTCGGGGGCAAGTTCACCCGAGGCCTAGGATAGACTTTTCTCGATGGCCTACCGTGCAGACCCTTCTTCCGAGGAAGCCAAAACTTGACTTCGATTTTCCCATTCCTCCTTTTTTAAGATATTATCTCTTTTTACAAAGAGTACATTTCTCGGTAAGCTCCTGATGTTGCTTCCGTCGTAACCGATTTTGACCCCAACAGTTAGCCCCCAACTAGTTAGAATTGTGATGTTCTTGCGAGCGGTTTAGGCATATTGGATAAATTAGGCAGAATCCAACGTCTGAAAGCCAGAAGGTGAAATAGTGAATCCTATCCTCTATAAGTATGTGGAGTGAGTTTTCAAATTCTTCACTTACACATTTCCACAAACTCCTTTTAAGAAAAAAGATTTTATTCTCTTTCTTTCCCTTGATAAAAATTTATCTTCAAGGAGAAAAGCGTCTACCAAGTCTCGCCACGATCGCTCTGTCCCCGACGGCTCCAGCTCGCACCACAATGATGATGGGCTAAAGGTGGAGTTATCGGCACACTCGGTTGATCCGAAGGAAGCCGATGCATACTGGGCGGCCAGGGGAGAGGTAAAACCTCCCAGACCTGGTACGTGGGCCCCACCTCCGTTTCATGCCAACCCCGTAGAGGGTTGTCCGTGCAGGACCTGCCCGAATGGGCTTTCTGCCATTCGGAGCTGCTACCAAGTTTCAGAGTTAGTTGAGTTTCATTTTACAGAAGTTGGGGAGGTTGTCGAATCTTCGCCCAAAGGTTACTTCATGTGCTATGAAGCGTACCTGATGAAGTGCCATTTGTGGTTTCCCATTCTTGAAATCATGGTGCGACTTTTCAACCGATATCGATTGGTCAGATAAACCAGTGTGGTTTGCATCATATTGTCGACATTTTTAGCGTTGGGTTACGAATTGGGTATGACCCTCGCTGTCAATCATCTCGAAGCTATGCTTAAACCCTAGGGGAAATCGTTCATAGTTCAATTAAGGCCTCGGCCGGGGATGACGATCATAAAGGAGTTTGTGTCGAACTATCATGATTGGTGGTAACACTTCTTTTTCGTCCTTGTTAACGATGCATCCGCGTAGAAGCGAATGGCATCCCCATCTTTAGGACCAGATGCAGTCGGAAAGGTATCCTTGACCGAGCGTCCTTTTAATTTTGGTTTTGGTGAAGTTCGATCTCTAATATATAAATATATATATTATAGACCAATCCTTTTCCTCCTAGCCCATAGGGTCTGAACACCATTCGAGACTTTCTTCATGGTCGTCCGTGTTTTTGGGCAACGTTTACCCTGAAACGGGTTTGCCGTGTTGTTGTCTCCACCGTTCTCGGTATCAGCCAAACCTACCGGTAAAGGAAGGGTCGGATTCGACCATGGATGGTTTTGTTCCGTGCGAGGTTTGCACGAGAGAGGAAAGGTCAAAAACTCGCAAGAACAAACATGTCGTCGTCGAGGATGATGCGGCTGACAAGCAGTGCTCCCTTGATAACATACTTAGAGACTATGTAAATAGTCAAGTAGGCGGGAGTAGTGACGAAAGGAACGATCTCAACGAGCTGTTCGGTTTTGAATTTTCTCTGGACGTAGGTGGGTCCAGAGAGACGCCAGAGTTTACCCAGGCGTCGAGGATGGTTAATGGGGTAAGTTTTGGTTCTTGAGCATTATTATTCTCTTTAAGGACGACCTTTTCTTGAATTTGAGATACTTCGCCGGGTCTTCTTATGATGAACCGAGCCCTTCATGCGAGCTGCCAAGAGGCACGCATGGCTCAATTCAGGGCCGAGACAGCTGAAAAAAAGATCGCCCGTCTCAGAGATGAGTTGGAAAGTTCCCGCTGTCGTGTGAGGGAGTCGGTTGCAACGGAGGTTTTTCTCGCTTATTGACGAGGGAAGAGATAGATGGCTGAATTAATGAAGACCGTCCATGACAAGGTCTCGCATGAATTCGAGGAGCTTACGAGGGGTTATAAGAACTTCGGGGATTATCGCGAGTGTCGCGACACTGTGGGCGGATTATACCTTACGCATGCCCCTGATTATTCGTTTGGCGCCGAATATGCGAGGCAGACCGGGCGCATGAACGAGACAGATAAAGACTTCGCGATTCCTGTTTCTCCTGATACGGTGGAGGCCGAGACGGGGGAGAATGTTAGCTCAAGAAAATGAGCAAGGATGTTCGAGTTACCAGGAGGGTGTTACACCGGTCTAATGAGGCGTTACACTGTTAATGGTGTTACACAGGCAATATGAGATGTAACACCCGAAAACGAGTGTGTTACAGATTGGTGACGTGTCGAGAGAATCATCAAGTGCAAGATATTACTTTGGTAGAAAGTAAAGGGAATATTTGGTTTTGCAGAATATTAAGAAACTAGATATTATGCAAAGAAGTATATATCTAAGAGCAGCATTATCGCAGCAACCTAAAATGGGTTTCTTAAAAATTTTTTTTTAACTTTTTGCTTTTGAAAAAAAAAAATCAAAAACTCACCAATCACGGGCAGCCACGTGTCGCTGGGGCCCGCGAACAGTTGAAAAAACCCACAGAAAACGCATCTTATTTTAGGTACATAGGAAACGTTTTTTCTGCAAATGGTAGACCCCCCACCGTAAGAGCCTGCCTTTTCAACGCGATAATTGTGCTCTAAGATACCATGGGTAGTTTTAGGTTAGACCTCAAGAGATAGATAAATGTTAAGCAAGAAGATTATTCTTGAGAAGCTGTTTTCGTGTTGTTAAAAGTTAGAAATTGGTCCGTCTCTAGTCGTCTGTGACTGAGAATAATTCAGATTAAACAGATCTAGGGTGATTGTTTAAAAAGAAATAGTTCTTTGATTTGCTTGTTGTTAAAGTACACCGTGGTGTCTCTAATCTTTCGTATTTGTTTTTGCCAGCTGTTTGGCTACGAGGAAATGGAGCTTTCTCATGTTAATTGTAACATTCCAGCTTCCATCACTATGCCAGGTGGTGCTCTTGCACGTGATCTGATCAAGCATGTAATTGTTATATTTCCATTGATCTGCATCCCTATATTTCATCCCATATCCTTGCAGCAAAATTATATATACGTGAGCTTGGCTTCAACTTTGCATATCCTCATTTGTTTCAACCTACCACTCATAAATATAGGTATATATTATATAGTGATGTACAAGTTTGATATCTCTTGTTATTTAATACCGCATGTTACAAATAATTTTTGCGTTCTTTTGTTGGCTTGACCCACAGGACAAGTTTCATTTAGAGAACGAGAGCTAAATGAAAACAAACTGCTCACACTAAAGTCTTTCTAATCAGGTACAACATTCAGTTGGAAAGACTCTAACAAGGCTAGAGTGTCTCCAACACTCTTCAATCTTGCTTCTTATCCGGTTATCGACATTGAACCAGTTATAAGTCTTCTTCTTCTTCAGACCAGCGCCTCTAAACCAAACGTGAATCAGAACCACCTTATTTTATTTAGCACGTGATCTGATCAGGCATGCATGTAATTTTTTTTAATAGTTGCATAGTATATCGCTGTGTTGTCAAAGTATTAGTACGTAGTACATGTTCATGCATTTAATGAAGGCCCGGGTTGGGTTGACCAGCTGAGCTTGCCCAACCATAACATGCGCATACAATGTCACACATAACGTATCATGAAACACTAGGTCGAGCCTTCATTGGTAATTGATTGGTGTTGTTTCCTTTAGCTAAACGAAGTAGATACATATACGTAACAAAGTTTATTTAATTATTATATTAAGAAGTTCATAATTATCTCAGACATAACCAATGTTGAGATGGGTCGAGCTGCATCAGTTCTGGGCCGAGCAATACCACCTGGGCCAGAGATCGCTTGTGGTGATAATGGGCTGGTCGCAGGCCCAATTCCTTGTGGGTGTTCCTCAAGCAAGACATGCATATATAAAGAAGCTTTGGTGATTAGGGTTTGCATAAGGAAACAAG